>BHFT01059439.1:0-15509 GCA_004320025.1 Laticauda laticaudata
AACATTTTTCTCGTCCGCTGTGTCCTTTTTACAAACGTTTTGCATCCGTTGGGCAGTGTGACAGGGCCTTTAATAAAGATTTGTTTATAGTTAAAGAGATGTGATATGGTAAAAAAGAGATAATTCGTTGTATTTTAAGAGATGATGAATTTCTAAAATGGTTTATAATCATTTCTTTACACATTTTTTTCTTTTTTTAATTATAGTTTTAGTTTTTCAAATTCCTGCACTTAATATTTTTCATTTTGTTCTTTTCTTTTTTGCTTTATTGGTTTTTATCTTTTTAATTGTATGCTTTAATTTAATTTTTTTTTAATTGCATCCACTGGAATGCCACTTACCTTTCTAGCCATTTCCATTGGAGAAATCTGTCAAAATACATGCTGTCTGAGTATTCTTGAAAAGGTTCTCCACTTAGGTACTCATGAACTGACCTAATTCAGATGAAAAAGAAAGAAATATTTGAGAAGCTTGTTCCCTGGTCTAAATAAGCGCCCCGATTTCTCTGAAGGCAGGATGTTTAGTTTTAAATCTACTAACTCAAAAAATATTAGAAGAGCATATCTTAGGGATAATGTGTTATTTTAATCCAATATTTTATGCATTTCTTTTTTATCTAATCCTGATGTATGTTTTCTTATGGTTGCCCATACAACATTATTCTAACATATAAGATATAATCCAAGCAATATCAGATTGCTCCTAAGGCCATAAATAATTATTTAGTTCTTTTCCATCAAAGAGCAAAATTAAAAGACAGAAGTATAATTATTGAATGAAAGCTTCTGAATTTTACAAGTATCTCTGTAAAGCATTCATGAATAACAAAAACATCTGCTTGAAATAATATGCTTTTAATGATCTCTCTCTTTTGATATTTCCTTCTTTTAAGGCCTGGCAAATAGCATAGCACCACAAAAGCACTAGCCTTTCTAGATACAAATATTTACACACGGAGCTCTAGAGTACAATAAAAAAAAGTCCTAACTTTGCGAAACCGGTAAGCCTTCCTTTGGACAAAAGGATGACACCACAAAAATAGACTTCAAATTTAAGGTCTCTTAGACCTGAAGGGCATTTTTGAAACATCTGCATTTTTTTTTTTGTCTATGTGGCATCCAGAGCTTAATTTTTTTAAAAAATTAAACAAGCACTACAAAGGAGTGACTACAAAACAGAAAATGTGTTTTGTTATGTGCATAAAAGAAGTGCATTAGATGACTTGGAAGTTCAGTCAAAATGTTCTGACTAAATTGCAGTTCAGTAGAACAGAAACCCCAACTGTCTTGGGTGTTATAGTTTCACAGCTGAGACAAAATCTGGAGGGAATCAGTTCAGCATCTTCCTTCAGGTCAACTGCTTTAGGGCCTGGCATCTCCAGGTCGGTCTAGCCTCTTCCTTTCTTTACCTTCCTTTCTTTTACTTGCTTTTATTCACAGTGCACTTCCTGTTTTACTGTCACATTCCACTCTGGAATATCTTTTGACTAATACTCACATACAGGCAGTCCTTGACTTACAACCATTTGTTTAGTGACCATTCAAAGTTATAACAGCATGGAAAAAAGTGAAGAACTTGCTTCCAGAAGTTGTGTGTATTCAATCACGAGAAGTTTTTAAGAAGAGATTGGACAACTTTTTTGTCTAGAATTGCAAAGGGTTTCCTGCTTGAACAGAGTGTTGGAATGAAGACCTCCAAGAGTCTGGCCAACTCTGTTATCTTGTTCTGTTCTGATTCATGATCAGTTCTCCATTTACAATTGTTGCCCTCACATAAACAAATTCAGGCACTCAGAAAATGGCATGTATTTACAGTGGATGCAGCAACCTTGGGTCACATGATCATCATTTGTGACCTCAGTTGTTTCTGACAAGCAAGGTCAATGGGGAAATTGGATTCTCTTAATGACTATATGATTCACTTTACAACTGCAATGATTCACTTAACAACCATGGCAAAAAAAGGACTGTAAATTTGGGCAGGACACATTTAACAACTCCTTGCTTAGCAGTGGAAATTTTGGTTCCAATTGTGCTCGTAAGTTGAGGACTACCTATATGTCAAGGTGATATCTAGATAAACCCTAACTTTGAATCATTCAAAATTATCTGAGTCTGTGTGCGTGGAATGCTTTTTATATTTGTAATATTAAATTATAATGCATTTTTTTAAAAAAACTCTTATGCAAATCAACAACAAAATAAAATGATATTTGAATGTCAAAATACACTTACTTTACACAGGGTGAGAACAGCTCTTTGCATGGCCTATTTTGAAGTTTTTCTTTTATCTGCTGCACAAGATCTTGACTGGCTTCTGCTACATAAACTGGAGACTATGAAAAAGTAGAGAGAACCATCAGTTCATTATGTGGCAGGAGAAAGTATATCCTGACAACCAAATATATTGAGGCACCAAGATATAAGAAAATATACGAAAGTAGGATATGTATGTATGTATGTATGTATGTATGTATGTATGTATGTATGTATTTATTTATTTATTTATTTATTTATTATCGAGACACCTATGCTGTTTCATTCTAACAATTCTAGTGGGGGAATAGGACAATATCTTACCAATAAACCAAAATATTCAAAAACTGTCTACAAAAATAACTAATAAACTTTCCAGAAATAGATAACCAAATTCATGCTGGGTTGAAACCCAAAATCTGGGTTTGTTAGGGTTTTTTTTCCCTAACAAACCAGAAAAAAAATATTATCATAATTAATCATGCACCTCTTCTGTTCCTAAAACCTCTATGAAAAGGTGAGGATTTAAGGAAAGAAAAAAAAGTATTTTTTCACTATAAAAAGGATAGGACATCTTACAACCAGCCACTGCAATCCAGCAACCACATAGTTACATTAACTCACATCAGAAAAGAAAGGCGGTAATCAAAAGAAAATATGTACTAGTGCAGAATCAAGTTAACATACATATACTCCATCTGTGTTATGTATGTACACATGTCCAGGTTTCTAAATCAGACAACCGAGGATAGTGTAATGAGGCATATGAGTCTACACTCTTCATGTGCAGCTGTCATTATAATACTTGTCATTTTAAATAATTGAATATATATTAAGTTCTGATTCCATATTCATGTACCACGAGATGTACATTTTTATAATAACACGAACAAGATTCCCTGTTGTTACTATTTCTTTCCACAAAAAGTTGAGTACAGTTCTTCACTTCATCTTTGCTTTGTGAGTACACGGTGTACTGAAATTACCTACTTTCTACTGTGTTTCTCACAAAATAAGGCTGGGCCTTATTTTTTTTTGACCCCTGAAAAAACGGCTACGCCGTCTTTTTGGAAGTAACTTAATTTCCTCCCCCACCTAGAGCAGCCCATAGGCACGTACCTCTCCATAAGGCCATTTCTATCGGCCAACAAAAGCTCCCCAAAGGCAGAGTCCCCCAGCCGCTTTGGAGCGAGGCATGGCTGCCCGTGTCCTCTCGCCATTAGGCAGTGTCTTTCGGGCGATGAAAGCTCCCCAAGGGCAGTCACCAGCCACTTCGATCGGCTGGTAGAAGCGGCCTCGGGGTGAGAGCACACACACACTCCCTTCGCCACGAGGCCGCTGCTATTGGCCGATGAAAGCTCCCTTGAAGGCAGAGTCCCCAGCCGCTTTGGGGTGAGGCATGGCTGCCTGTGTCCCCTCACCATTAGGCAGTGTCTTTTGGGCGATGGAAGCTCCCCAAGGGCAGTCACCAGCCACTTCAATCGGCTGGTAGAAACAGCCTTGGGGTGACTGCACACACACACTCCCTTCGCAGCAGCTTCACATGTACAAAACTCATACCACCTGACCTTCATAGAAGGTTTAAAAAATATCTATCAGGAAACAGAGAAAATAATCTGGAAAGGGAAGGGAAGATAAATAAAACTCAACTCCTAATCAGACATAATTCAACTACCACTAAAACATTTAAAGACATTTTTCCAGCTTTCCAGAATTCCCAAATGTCATATAGAGTACATGTGGGGGAAAATTTCATTATTCACAATCTCAGTTACTGCAGGCATATCTATGTGTACAAACTGAAGCCTTGCCAGCTATCTAAAGTGCCTAATAATAAATATACTTTAAATCATTTTTCCATGTTGCCTCTTTTCTTCTTGTTATGCATATTTCCTGAAATTAGACTTGCAAAGCTGTTCCTACTTTAGCCTGGGCAAGGACAGGTAATGTAACAGTATCTTTTGCATAACATTTTATTAATTAAGATTCTCTTTTTTATTTTGATGAATTTGAAATGACTGAAATAGGGAACTAATTTTGTGCATTCGTGCCTATCTATCTGTATTTGTAAATAATGAAAATGAAGAAATCTGAAGAAAATATTTAGATTTTTTTTTCTTTTTTTAAAGCACCTGCTAATAATTTTTTGAGGTTGTAAACCAGAGTTTGTTTTATTGTACATGAACAACAGTCAAGGGGATGAGTTATATCTCTGTCAAGTAAAGTTATATTCCATTTCTTATTCCAAGTACTTAAGAAATAAATGCTTTTGAGAAATGGTTTCCATGTGTAATTGTGTTTTTGTTGCAAGCCAAATTTAATTAAGTTCTGCAGGAAGAAATGTTATTTAGTCCAACAATACATCACAACATTTTAAGTCATTTGTCATCATTTCAGAAATTGGAGTGTGGTTTGTATTGATGGAGAGAGATAAAATTGCTGAATCCTTTCCTAGAATTTCATAGAGAGCTGGAGGTAGTACAGTTCCAATTACAGATCAGGAAAAAAATGATTGTCCACAATTATCTTTCTGATTTTTTAGTATTAACAATTCTGCATACAAAATATTTCATAACAGACATATTTGAGAACATTTCAAATAAAAACAACAAGCAGAATTCTTGAAAAGCTTGGTTCAAGTAAGCTCCAATTAGTACAGTCTGTCAACCTAAAAGGCTAAGAGAAAAACAACACAGAAGGCTGGTTGAGATATCACCAAACAAACAAGCAAACAAACAAAGTTGAGAATTTCCGAGAATTTATTCATTATCCAGGAAGACTTAATGATTAAGACATCTTTGACACTGCTCTTTCGTGGCCAGTTTATGGAAATGTTTGTTTTTGTCTTCAGTATTATCTTTCAACTTCCTAATCTAGATTACAGTCCTTTTCTGGAAATTCAAGTAGCGAGTTCAAACATTTATTATCTTAGATCAATTCAGGAAAACTCATTCCGGAAGTTTTACTAAATTCAAAACAGAAGTAGTAACATCATGGATGTTGAAAAGAGGTAGCCAATTCACCCAAGTAGATATTTTGATACTTAATTTTGATGAATATTTCTATAAATAGATCAAGGGTACCCCAACCCCTGGTCCATGAACTGGCATTGGGCGACGGCATGCCAGAAACTGGACTGTGCAAACAAGCGAAGCCCCATTTATGTGATGGAGGGAGCCTGCAAAACGACACCTCCTCTGGTCCTTGGAAAAACCTCTCTCTCTCCAGTCCCTGGTGCCCAGAAAGTTGGTGGCCGCTGCTGTAGATGATTTGGTATTTCTGCCCCATAACCTCTTAGACATTATGAATTAATAGTTTTATTGTCTGCTGGTAAGGGATTGTAATACCTTTCATAAGGCATTTTCTACTTATTTAATAACACAACACACATTGCAATGCTATTTGAGGCGATTTTATCAACAATGTTGTTATTAATCAGACTATGTTATGATTTTGATTTGAGGGGGGAAAAGTCAACAACCCTTAAACCAAATATTTATTTTCCCAGGATTGCTTTACAGCTGTAGAGGGCAGTTACCCAATTGCAGGAAAAAATGCAGCTGTTCTGAGAGGTTGCCAACAATTGTTATGTGAGTCCAAAGCATCCTTTTCTCTTGAAAGACTGCACAATTTTAATATTAACATTCGTGTTATGCATACATATCAATTGTCTTAATGTCTGAATTCTCAGAAGAAAATTACAAACAAAATTTAAATTCCTGAACATTTATTTTAAGCATGGAAAATGCAAATTGATTAACTGAACTGGATTAATGAAGTAATGGAAGATCTCATTGCAGACTGAAAACAAGACCGCTAGTTTTCTGAAATCAACATTCCTTTCTTTGTATCCCTCCAGCCCTTAAGTGGAGCCTAGTATCCTTCAGTATGGATCCCTGCATTGTACTGCACTGCACTGACCCCTGAACTGAACACGATGTTGGCCTAAATGACCTATTCCAAAAGTATCATTTTCAGTGTAACCATTCTATCCTTGCACACACCCATCCCATTATGGAGGAAATACTTTAGGGAGAAGCAGTGAAGCACACTGTATGCATAGTACAGAAATATAATGTGGCATATAGCAATAGCACTTAGACTTATATATCACTTCACAGTGCTTTACAGCCTTCTCTAAGCGGTTTACAGAGTTAGCATATTGCCCCCAACAATCTGGGTCCTCCTTTAACCCACTCCGGAAGGGTGGAAGGTTGAGTCTACCGAGATATAAACATATCTCAAGTAGTCTACATTTCTAGCTAGAAAAGATGTTGAGGATGAGACAAATAAAAGTAATTGTGCTTCTTTTCTGTCAAATGTAGAAAAACAAACTCTTAATATGGCTCCTTGTCCTATATTATTGGTTTCTGGCATGCAGGGTTATGGAAATGCATTATGTAGTCATAGCAAAAGCACAACCAAGTCTTTACTGTTAGGAATCAGAAGGGATAATGTGACATAAGACTGTCTATCTTTTCAAGTATGGTGCTCTCCACCTGTGTCAGATCACAGCTCTTAAAATCCCCAGTCAGGATGGTCAATGCCACCAAGTAGGTGACAAGTACTTCAGCATCTAATTGCACAATGATAATTTATGAAATGAGATTAAATAGCCCATATTCCAAGTCATTTATTTACTTGGCCCAAGATAATTCTTGATTTCATTAAATACCCTAAGTTATATCATGCTTTATTTTATTTTATCTGACAATAATTGTTTGCATTGATACAAAACACTAAATAATAAAATAGATTAAATTTACATAACAAGTTAAAAAGAGACACAAAACATATATATGGAACTACCATATCGAAGCAGCAAAAATCTGGATTACCACTAAAATGGAATCAAATCCTATCCCAAATCCTAGTTCTTGGCTAATATATAGTGATTGTCCAGATTTTGTAGCCCACATTTGGTCCCCCTAAGGTTATGGTTTAGTGTCATCCAGACTCTATTGTGCATGTTTCCAGGCCTCACAAGATATCTATTTTTTCTCATGGAATAACACAAATTTATGGACATTCAAATTATGAACATGAAAAATGTGATTTTTAAATAAAAATATTTATTTAAAGTCACATTGTTAGGTTTATCATTTGAATTATTTAATATATAATTTATTCTTCAATCATATAATTGTATCCATTGTTGCCAGCTTTTAAAATGTTGCTTAATATATTTTACACTTCAAATCTGGAAAGTCATCTAGGTTAAAAATTGTTTTTAAAACATTTAAAATGGTTCATTCATTCATTGGACAAAAATTCAAGCTGTAACTCTTTCCAATCAGATATGGACAGCTCCAACAATAAATACATCTTAAATACAGATGCTTGATATTTGCATGTAAACTACTTTGTACTCTCTGTACCTCTTCCCCCAAAAAACTATTCATTCATGCATTTGTCTTCTAAACTAGATCTTGATTTGAGTGTCAAGTATTTCTTTGCAACAACAGGAGGAACCAGATGAACTGATGAAGCATTGGCTGCTGCATCTACCAATTTTTTGCACAATGGATGAACATCAAGGACACCTTGTCTGTAAAGCAGAAAGAATTAAATTCTTATTTCCTGCTTTCTAAAGTTACTACATTGATACAGAATTTGGCATTAAAAGGCGCAGATCAAAGAATAAAGTACCCTTCTTTTGTATCATTATCTGCTCTTCCCTAGTGGCTGAAAGTAGGAATTCCTTTCTGCTCCCCAAATATCTTCTTCCCCCAAAAGTTTTGCTACAATACTAGCTCTGGATTATGATTCAAATAGCAGCAGGGGAACCACTAATGATTTGACTTGTCAAATCATAGACATGGCTACAAATTGTAAGCAAATCATAAGTGAATCCATGAATTCAGCATGTCTGGTAAATTTACCAATACATTATTTTTGGATTCTCGCAGAACTTCTAAGAATTGTTCACGAGTTAAAATGTCTTTGAGCAGTTGTGGTTTGAACAGAAGTTGTTCATGAGGCCAAATGCTTTACTGGTCAAGGTTGAAATAATTCCAACTCTTTTATCTATTGCTAGTGCTCTGTGTTATATCCTATATTACTTTCAAGATTCTTTTCTTCATTTCTTGGGAGAATAGTTAGTGTATAACAGGGCTAACATTGACCTTTAGTAGCAAGCAACATCCTGGCAAGGGTGAATCAACCAGTTTATCAAACAAGATAAACATCTGTTCACTGCTCGTATCTGTCCATTCCTAAATTATTTCAGAAAAGGCCAGAAATAGCATCTTCAATTCAACATTAGAAATAGCTGGCAACAAGCGGGGTCCTGTTCTTTTGGATCATAGTTAATACTATGTGGTTCTCTGAGGTTGGTTGCTTTTCTGTGACATTTCGTTGCCATGCTAGGTAACATCAGCAGAGCATGCTAGGTAACTCTCATCAGTGCATGAGAGAGTGAAATTGCTGGTTGTTTATAGCTTGCCATACAAAAGTGTTGGCTGGGTGTGGTTTCTTCTTGAGCTCCTTTGCTACAGTATTATTTCTTCCCTGATTGTTTACCTGATGCAATTTCCTGCTTATCCAGAAACTGGCTGCTAGGGCTGTTTCGCTATATCATCTTTTTTCTCTCCTGTTCTTAGCCCTTGGGCTGGAGCTGGGTGAAACAATTCTTCAATAGAGACTTCCTTCATAGAACAAGAAGCAGCTTTAAACCTTGCCTTCTAACAAAAAGCGGAGTTAACACCTTCTTGTCAGCCACATATTTGGTAACAATGCAGGAAGGAAGGAAGAAGCCAATATCAGAAAGAGAAAAGCATAGAAGAATGATGGTCACTAGGCTTGGTCAGTTTTTGCTCAGGGGCCACTTATCTGTAGCCAAAATATTATTCACAAGATTTTTTTTTAAAAAAGGTTGCTGTCATTTGTATTGCTATAGCTCTCCTCCTATACTTATAAAAATCTTCAAAGAAAATTTAAATGATTATAGACATAATCCCAATATGTTAATAATTAGAAGAAACTCGATACAAATTTTACTATTAGAGGAAGTCATGTCAATGCAGCATCACAAAATAATGTACCAAATCACAGTTCACCTTGCGTTCTTCATGAATGGGGAAAAAAGTGGTCCCCATAAAGCAACAGACTGTGGACATACTCATAATACCCACTCATAAATGTCCATGAATGGGTGCTGTTATTACACAGCAATATTTTAGTCATTTTTCAATCTAGGCAGGCAGCTTAATTTTTGTACAAGTTCCCTGACTGAAAAAGGTTTTATGGAAATATTCTCAGTGTACTTCACTTAAAAGTAAAGCTAAGATAGAAAGAGGAAGAAGAGGAAAACAAAGAATGCTTTATAGATCTATGGTAAGCTCCAGCTTTCCTAGCAAGACTCTAGGGACAGAGAAATTCCACTTATCATTTCATCTGTTCAGATGGTATCAGTCGCACTCACTGCTTCTAGCTCACTGAAAGGGTTTTTTCAAGGAGAGCTTTGCATACTTGCAGTGGTCTACTCTATTTTTCCTCGACCCTACCTACTGGGACAAGCAACAGTTGTGCTAGAATATCTAATCTGTGATTCTCTGCAATGCATTGGACAGAGTCCAGCTTTAGCCTAATTGACTGATTCTAGTTTAATTTAAAGGGAGAGGCTTGGCTTTTCTGCAAGTAGTTTTTTAACACAGCAATTATGTTCCATTTACTTTTAAGCCATGAAAGATTTAGAAAACAAACATTCCATGGCACAAGAAAATGTTTTGCTTGTCAAAAACCACAGAAGAACCACTTTCCTGAGAAAGTATAAGTGTAGGACCCACAGTCTTCTAGCAAGAAAACCACAGAATCCCTCTGGCTGGAGGAAATCCACAGATTTCTGACCAAATGACACATTACAAACATGTCCTACGCTATGATCTGCACCAAAAAAGCCACTTCAGTTAAATATAGTGAGAATAAAGAATCCATAACAGACGGTGTAGGCTTAACATTCTCCTTGTGAGTTGCTACTTCTCTACTTCAAATTGCACTGACCCCAAGTGTCTCTCTGGAGGGGACTGATGCAAAGGCTTAACTAGAAGCAGATGAAATCTACACAAGTATCCAATTTCATCATATATTGCATGGATCGCAGGAAGGGAAGAACTTTATATGTCCATTTTTCTGTTAACTAATCTATCTTTTCTTTTTGATGTTATGTGTGGTTGGGATGTATGAGGGATAGGAGAGAGATGGGATGGATAGTTTTGGGGATATATATGAAGGAGGAAAAACTGAGTTTTTCCTTTTGAGGAAAAACTTGGTGCACTGTCCATCTGCAGTTGCTACCAGGACAATACCTTTACAGAAATAGTTCTAAAATCTCCTATTCTGGTTTTTTTTAACTTTGACTTTAGTAGCTTACATCAAAGCACATTATGCAACTTAACATTGGTTGCATTTTTGGAGATTCATTGCTTTGTTTTTAAATGTTTTACAAACCTGTCATCCAGAGAGCATTTTTATTTATTGATTACTTATTTATTGTTATCTCATCTTTATTTTTATAAATAACAAGGCATAAAACATGCCTAATGCTTCTTTCTTTTCCTATTTTTCCCACAGCAACAATCTTAGGGGTTGAGTTGCGCTTAGAGAGCGTGACTGGATCAAAGCCCCCCAGACAGTTTTTATGCTTAAGGGGGCAATAAAACTCACAGTCTCCTGGTTTCTAGCCTGGTGCCCTAACCATAGTATAAACTGACTCTCTCTTCAGAGTTGCAAAATAACAAATAAACCACTACATAAATCATAAATGAGGTGAATTACAGAAGAGCCATAACTCAAGACAGCACTGTCGAAACACACAACACAGTAATTGTAATAGCATTTAGATTTATATACCACTTCACAGTGTTTTACAGCTTTCTCTAAGCAGTTTACAGAATTAGTGTAGTCAATCTGCAGTCAATCTGGATCCTCATTTTACCAACCTTGGAAGGACGGAAGGTTGAGTCAATCTTGAGCCGGTAAGAATCGAACTGCTAACAGTTGGCAGAATTAGCCTGCAATACTGCATTCTAACCACCATGGCTCTCCTGATTATTAATTGTTTCATCTCAGATGTTTAATATAATAAAGATCTGCAGTCTGAGTAACTCTGAGAACATCACTGGCAAAAATACCACATTTTTAGATATTGTCTCATTTGACAATACCCACCAAAATATTTCAGCCGCAAATAGCAAGAAGGAAACAAAGAACAGGGAGTCTCAAAGGTGGTTTTTCAAGGACAACTGGACTGCTTTTTTTGGAAGGGGGGAGGGGAAAGAAGAACAAAACATTTTGCTTTTCATCCAAGAAGCTTCACAGTTGTGATGATGGAGGAGATGGAAAGATATGACTTTGATGACTGAGAATCTCCACAGAAAAACAATAGGGAGGAATGTATAGAGAAGGTATCCTGCAATACCAAGTTGTTTAGATCAGGGGTCCCTAACCCCTGGCCTGTGGACAGGCACCAATCCACAACATGCCAGAAGCCAGGCCGTGCAGGCAGCACACGAAACCACGACCCATCTGGTCTGTGGAAAAACCTCTTCCCACAGAACTCGTCCTTGGTGCCCAAAAGATTGGTGGGTGCTGATTTAGGTCCTTAAAGGTCAAGACCAGTATCTTACATCAACTGAAAACATTAGATAACATGCGACAAACAAAATAGATCTAATATGCTAATATGGATGTCAGTTTGGTGCAGTGGTTAAAACACCCGGCTAGGAACTATGAGACTCTGAGCCTGGTCTAGCCTTAAATGCAAAGACAGCTGACTAGTTGTTGTCTTTCAACCCTAGGAAGCAGGCAATGGCCAGCTACTATACTTCCAAATATTTTTCCAAGAAAACTGCAAGGACTTGTCCAGGCAGCTGCCAAGAATCAACAGTAACTTGAAAGTGCCAAACGCAAAACAAAACATTGAAACAGAGCTGAAGTTTGGTGGAAGTAAGTTTTCATAAACTACAGTCCTAAAGGACAGTACCATCCAGAATGTTACATTTGTCTAATCTGATAGCATTATGCAAAGGGTCTTTCCTAGACATTTGCAGATACAAAAGGATGATCAGACTTAAACATTTTCTAAAACTCTAAACCCAATCTTTATCTGGGCAGGAAAGAGGAAAGAGAATGGTAAGGATATAAACCTGTTTTAGATGCTTTGTCCATCAGTACTGCTTAATGTATTAGGATCTTTTATAAGGCTACTGCAACTGTCCCCTGGATATATATGAATGGTCACTTAGCTTTATTGGATAAACTAACAGCTGCAATAATGATTGCACACATTGAAGTTAAGTACTTTGTTCACACTCCAGTGCATTGTGAAGCACCTTTCTCAAAAGCATAGCTGTACTGCTGAACCATTCCCATTTAGTTTTATTCATGGTTTGGTCATTTGCATTACACATACAAATAAAGGATCACAGATGCAGTCGCCATGAAAAATGGTCTTTATTAGTATCTCCCATTGCAGTGAAATAAAATTTGAAATAGCTAGAATCACGATGCTTCATTTGCTTTAAATAATTTAATGGATATAAAACAGGATCTATGGACAAAATAATGAAGGAACAGCTGTATAAAGAAGGATAGACTCAGTTACAGTGGTGATGAGGGGACAGAATTGCAGAAGGACCAGATGAGGGATAGATTGTCATGGGGAAAAAAATCTACACTGTTTATTATCACTGTAATGACAACAAGGCACATAATCAAAGATTCAATGGGTGGAAAGCAATATTGATGTTGCTCAGAAGTTTTCTCAATGGTCTGGCAGAACTTAGTCTAATAACTTAGCAACTACTTCTGAATTTTGATTTTAAGGAATACTCCACTGAAACATCTATCATTTCCATAATAATTGCATTGTTTACCATTTGCTGAACAGCTTTGTTGTACCTAAACCAAAGAATATTTAAGCCTGGAACAAAGGAAAAAAATCTCTTCAATTCCACTTTGTCTGAAAGTGAGGAGCCTATGTCAATCTTTTTGTTTGGTATGAATTTCTGGGCAGAAGTGCCCTACTTACTGAGGGAGATGGACTTGCAACTCAGTCCCTTTTAAAAGTTAGTTCTTTGTGTAAGCTGTAATCAAGCGTTTATCTGAAAAGATCTCTAAGGGCAACAGAATCTCACACATTTTGGATTATGTACTGTGTGTGCAATAAGCAGCAGCAGTACAGATCACACTGTCATATTTCCTGATGCTGTTTGTATAATATATATGACTACAGCTATTAATAGGTATCCTATAAGGATGGCATAAAGATGAGGAAATGAGTGAATCTGGTGAAAACTGATAGACACTTGCCACGACAATCCAAGAAATAATTCTGGAGCTAGGAATCTGGATGTCCAGAGATTACAGTTAACCCAAGGCAGAATTGAAGAAAGTATAAATAAACAAAGGAAAATTAGTAAAGATGTCACAGAATGAGATAATGGCATCTGCTTTACACAAACACAAATGATCCAGAGAACAGGAACAGAAGCCTAGATGAAGAGATGATGATGATGATGATGATGATGATGATGATGATGATGATGAAGAAAAAAAGATTATTTCTTTAGGAAAGCAACTTGAATAAATAAATAAACTTGAATAAATAACAAGTCAAAGTCAAAGATTTAGAATAGAATAGAATAGAATTCTTTACTGGCTAAGAGTGATTGGACACACAAGGAATTTGTCTTTGGTGCATATGCTCTCAGTGTACATAAAAATACATTCATCAAGAATCATAAGATACAATACTTAATGATAGTCATAGGATACTAAATAAGCAATCAAATCATACTAGGAAACTAAATAAAGCAAAAATAATTGTAAGGATACAAGGAACAAGGTTACAGTCGTAAGCGACAGGAGATAGGTAATTTAATACAGCACATGAATGGTACTTAAGAGTAAGAAGGAAAACTTTCATGTTTGAAAGAAAGTTGCTTAATGAGTCAGGCAGCCTATAAAAATCAAGGAGAAAATAAAAGACAACCTTCCCCCTCAGTTTAGGCTGGAAAGATTACTCATAAGCAAGAGGCAAAGGGAAAAAGTAGACCTGTGTGCAATTTGGGGTCAATGGAGGTGGATCAGAGACAAGTCCCACTCATAAAGAAAATAGATCCAAAGTACCAGCTGAAGAAATAACTGAGGCCAAAAGAACAAGGTGTGATCAGCATCTCACTGCTGAGTGAACAAACCTTGACTGGAAGAACTGCTTTAGTAGTCCATTTGTATTTGGGTTAGGGCCAGTGAGGAAGAGGTGCAAAAGGAAATGAAGAAATAAGAGGAAAGAGGAGGCTATTCCTTAACATTTTTGCAAGACAAGTAAGATTGTTGAATTGTGTGAATAATTTTGGAGTTTGAAATGCATTTGTTTAAAAAAAAAGAATCCCCCTGGCTATTAGATGACACACAAACAGAAAGAAAGTACATTGTCCAGGAAAGACTCTTAAGAGTTTTGGGCAGGAGGTGAAGAGAATTTGAAGTTATTCTTGTACATGTATACATTTGATTCTACATCAGTATGTTTATTGTTTAATGCTAAGTACAATCCATATAATAAAGATGTGTGCTCTGTTTTTAACTTGAAATGTCTTGGGTAATATTGAATATTCTTGGAAGATTCTGCTGGTAGAAGAGTTGAAACACACATTCAGTTGAAGGGTTTGGATAGAAATTAAAAAGAAATATCTCCCACCCTATGCTGATGAGAGTTTTTCCCCTTTCATAACAGTTTCTCTAAATCATAAGAACAGCTGCCCAAGGAACTATATAGAAATATAAAATATTTAATACAGAAATATAACTATACAATATAATTATAAATATAAAATCTTAGCTCAGGCACTAAGGTCTTAACTATAAAGTATGACTAATCCAATCTAGCTGAAATTCATTGGGATTGCCTTGAATAGAACATTTTTTTTTCATTTTTACCTCCAATTAAGAATACAGGACAATTTTGTTCACAGCAGTCTATATTTTATATGAAGAATAAGTTGGTTTAATATTTGGCCACTTGTAGAGTATGTGTGAAGAAGCAAACATTTCAGGAGAAATAATTCTTGGAAAAACAGGTTATCAATATACACCATCTTGAGTTTATTTATTTATTTATTTGATTTGTCAATCGCTTACAAGATAATAGGTATAAGTATATACATAGCTATGAATACAAGAAATGGGTACATATAAGAAAAATAAAAGAAACAATAGGACAGGGACAGTAGGCACGTTGGTGCACTTATGCACGCC
>BHFT01059440.1:0-21987 GCA_004320025.1 Laticauda laticaudata
ATCGATTATTGCATACTTAGACTGCTTCTTTAGCGTCAGAAAGATTTCTAATGATTTATCGCAATGCTATCTAATGATTTTCCTGTTGAAGTATGCTCAAGCACCTAAGATTCTAGGAGCAAGCTGAGTATGAAGTGATGAGATAACGCAAGTGACGGATAAATAGGGAGAATGATGTTGCTAATTATTAAGAACATAATTATAATTAAATTTTTAAAGAAATATGTAAACGTGGGAAAGATGCTAGTGTATTAATAACGTACTAGATGAGTTGAGGAGATGAGCTATAAGAGTAGCAAGATAAGAATAAGCACTAGGTTCTGATGTATGTGCTGTAGTTATGTGATCTTGAGTGTGGATTCAGAGTCTTTGAAAATAACTGGTATGGAGCCAGTGTAGGAGGATTGTATGTGCAAGTGATCTAGCATATGATACATTAGGCCAAGCGAGAGGTATGGGAGCCAGATTAATTGATGGCGAGTAGAGAGTACCCGATGTTGGGACATATTTAGAAGTGAGATCAAGAAGGGGACCGATTTAGAGAAAAGGTTCATGGTAAAAATGGAGCAGCAGGCAAGCTTTACGACTTCATACGTCTTAAGTATGAGGATTAAGATGAGTTGCAGCTTTATAGGCTTTATGGAAACGGTTATATAGCTTTGTATGGAGCAGGAAGAGGAACTCATTCGAGCCGCTATCCGATACTCATGTGTTAAACGGTACTAATCACGTTTAGATATATAGGGTTGCGAATCGTAGAGTGATAAATATGACGATGTGTGGGAGCTTTGATTGGAATGTCACTAGGCAGTCGCTACGAGTCATACGTAGAGGAAGCTTAGATGATGACTGAAGATGGCGCGTGGATAATATTTGCAGACAGATGATACCAGGGAAAAGATACTGGCGCGCGGTATACGTCGCGACTGGATTGATTGTTCGCTTAGTAATTGGCGGTGCGGTGTGATAGTTAAAGCGATGACGGCTTCTCAGACTTCCACTTAACGAGAGCTGACGTAATGATATGTTGATGAATGAGACTTACTTGAAGTGTACGGGCTATAAAAGATCATGCATGCACGACACTGTATACAGTTGGGCTCGAGTTGAAAACCAGAGTAACGTATGGAAAAGTGTTTTTTCCGCCGAAAAGGCAAAGCATACGGCGGTTCAACTTTAGAGGATTGATGTCAAGAGGCTAGTCAGTAGACAATAATGATAAAATATACAAGAATTGGAGGTTTTGGATTAATCCTTAAAATAGATGTGGAGTGAATACTGTATTTCAAGAGAAAAAGTACTATTTGTGTATAATAGTTATGATTCGTAATCGCAAGTTATTTAAGTATAACATCGAGAATTAATAGGGAAGCATCGAGATTTGAGAAAACTATTCAAATTTTGGGAAAGTATAGAGAATGTTAACGATACCGCAAAAGTAAGTAACTAATCTGAATTTGATGATGCAGTAGATGTGTATACGATTGATTTGGAAGACATATATATATGTAATTTCTTGAGTGTTCAGATCTTAGAAGTCGACACGCGAGAGTGTTGCGAGCGGATGAAGTGCTAACTATTTATGTTAATGAACGAAAGCATGAGGATCAGAACTTAAGGATGAATCAGACCAATGAGCTTATTTTGATGTTTACCTAAGGACAGCTGCGCATCGAAGAATATGGGAAGCGTAGTTTGTATCTACTGTGTCCGAGACTGTTTTAATGTGTATCAGCTGGGGCTAAGTATCTCGAATCGTTGGCGAGGGAAGCGCAAGGGACTATTAAAGCTTTATGTGAAAAATGAAGATTGGATTTAAATCGACTTGGTGAACGTACACGCTACATGTACATATCTATGGTGCAGATCTTGATAGAATCGTACATAAGAAGATCTCTACGTCTCTGAGGTGAAGCGTGACATGATTTAGATTAAAGATTTCACTTTGACAGTATACCGAAGTATCTGGTTCAAAAGTGGACGAACCGAAGAAGTATAAGACCATCTTGACTGTTTCATTAATGGCTGGTCTTACTTCCGACGATTCGTCCTGATGAAGAACGGCCACTGAGATCGTTGTACGCACAGGCCTTCGCCAAACCTGAGAATTTATGAGGATATGATGAGAGACTATGCGTCGGGAAAGTAGTATTACACAGTAAAGCGGAATTGGGATTTATTTGGAGTTTGTATTCAGCTAGAGAACATACGGTACCGGCAGGCAGAACATGCAGGTGAGACAGATTGACAGTAGCCACTCAAGTATCCAGGCTTTCTTATACAGCAACATGAAAATGATCTGTTGCAAGAATATTCAATACACCATGAGAGATTAGCACGCATAAGGCAACGAACTCGGAAAATTCTCGAATATGAGTCACAACCATCAGTGCTTCATCGGATTTTAAGGAAGATCTGGCTTACGATCGTGTTGTATAGATTATCAAACTCACAATTTTTTGGTATTCGGACTCCTCACGTACATATTTATAAATAATGTGTTTTTTTTTTTCGGTCGGCGAACAGGGATAAGGTGAACAGAAACTCATAGCGTATTGGAGCTCATTGGCGCGAGCAGAGCACTGAGTTGTGTGAATATATAACCAAGGCTGCATTGACAAGAGAGAGTGCAGCTAAAGTAAGCGGAATGAGCCTTAATAATGCGTATGAGTATAGCGAGCAAGTAGGTTTTCAGATATGACATTCGAGTTCGGCAGGTGAATGGTTGGTCTGGAGATTAAATAGAGGAGTAGTCTTGTGTAAGCGCGCTGTTTGTTCCGATAGGTGCACGAAAGAAACAATGTAGTCAGCAGTAAGATGAACGACCAGCGGGTGTTCGCAAATCGATCTTACATTAAGTTAATCGATAGAAAATCGTATCCAGCTACTGGATCAATAGGACCGAGGTACTGGCGGATATCGCTAATGCCATATCAGGTAGGTATAGCTTGAGCGGAATACAGCGATTAAGAGGTACTAGGTTGGTAAGCAGGCGTATTCTGTAGACTAATGATGCAAGTTCTCGAGTTGACTTTCCGACGCGCGAATTCGTGCGCATTAGCGTTCGACAGCTCCTTTGGATT
This sequence comes from Laticauda laticaudata, assembly GCA_004320025.1. Taxonomy (NCBI): domain Eukaryota; kingdom Metazoa; phylum Chordata; class Lepidosauria; order Squamata; family Elapidae; genus Laticauda; species Laticauda laticaudata. Next base: position 3,084 of record BHFT01059440.1, read on the forward strand.
GAAGGTATATCAGATCGATTCATAGAATCACGAATAGATGCAAGATACATGACTCTCCAGTGGCTTCATCTGGCCAGTCAGAAAAGACTGAGCATTTAGAGAATGCCGATCGACAAGGTTAGTAAACTGAAGAGAAGCTACTATCATAGACGCATATATGGATAAGTACCAGGACGAGGACAATATCGATAAGACCTGTGAGTGGATAGGTGGAATATGATAAACGCACAGGTAGAGAGGACCGAGTGATACTTGGCGAGGCATACAGTATGCCTTCTGGACTCCGCTGGCATACAGAGACCTGATGCGGAAAAAGGCTACAGTTATCTACCTAGGATTCCAGGCTCTTCGAACACTGCAGAGCCGCTTCAGATTGGGAATCGCATACGTCATTCGATTTCAGCGGACATCGACGCAACTGCAGAGGGATAGCTCTCCATGGAAGCTGGAAGGCTATCGTCAGCATTGCGCCGTGGTAGTGGCCTGATTAGTTAGATTATCTGCTAGCCGGGTGCGCCACATTGAGTTTTAGTCTGAGAGGCCGGTGGTTTTTGCCGTCCCCTGGTTCAGACGGCCGCTGGTTGGCAGCTGGCTGGCCTCAGGATGGCTTCCCTTATCAGCTCTGGAGCCTACTCCATGGTATTCATCTAAACGTAAAGTGCTGCTCTTTGTGTGGCTTATGACTGTTCTAGGTTTAATTTCAGTGGTATTTTCACCCTTTATTGTATTTTGGTTTGTGTTCCCCCCTCGTTAGAGTTTTTTGTTTTCAATCAATATTTAAATTATTTCGACGGTTGCACGGTCGTTTTACACTCTGGATTTTTTCAGGAAACAAACATTGGTCTATGAGGTGCGCTTCCATTCTCTTCCAATTGTCACGTTAGTCATAGAGACAGGGGCTTGTTATTTTATGTGTGATACGTGGCTGGAAGAGCCAGAGAGGGTCCCGGTAGTTAATTTCGTGGTAGACTAGGTCGCCAATGCTTCACAAAGTGCGGTATCGAGGGCTGACGGTCGGGGTTATCTCACAAGTGAATTTTGGGTGCAGTCTATCTAATGGGATACTGAAGTTCCTCCCATATAACAATTCTGCCCGAGGCTCCATCTTGTTGTTATATCACTGTTACTGGGAGTCGGGATGTGTTAGGGTATGTGGTAAGTAAGATCCGGTTTCAGCTTGTCTTAGACACCCACGGTCAAATTTTTTCTAGCTATCCTTTAGTAGAACCTGACATTTGTTCAGGCCTAATGATTCGCACGGCCGGTGGGCGGCGTGGGTTTAGGTGCTGGGGTATAGCCGCACGGATGCTAGTACTGTTCGAGGAGGTGTATAGCCGTTGACCAGTTGTCAAGAGATACAATACATCAGTAACCATGAGTTTGGCAACGATTTGTGTACAGGCGTCGTTGTGTGTGGATGACATAATATAACTCAAACAATGTGAATAATTGCATCTCACGAACTATAAGAAACTGTTGCCTGGTTGGTCCTGGCAATCAATATGATTTGGACCAAGGCTTGTGGGGCTCCCATCGTATGGCGCTTGCGGTGGTGTGGGTTTGCTCTCGCACTGACCGTGTTTATGCAATATTGCAAGCAGCGTTCAATGTTCTGTCTATACCAGGCACAGACATTAGCTCTGGTCAGGCTTTTCAATTTTTACTATGCCTGGGTGGCCCTATGTATGCATCCAGACCTCTTTCTGCAGTCGGAATGGAATTACGACCCGATCTTTCACTAAACACCCTTTTGTATTGACAATGTTCAGTTTGTCTAGTCGAAAAGTTTTAAAACTTCAGTCTTTTGGTTTTCCAGCAAGCCTTTACCTACCGTCAGTCAAAATCGGGAAAGTGAGGGTCTTTCACCGATGCTTTGGCGACATCATTTGCAGACAATGGAAGATTCAGGGAGGTCTCTACTTGTAGGGGCGGTCAAGTGGTTGGAAGCAGGGGTCCTCTAGTGGTATGGTAAACTGGTCCGACTTAAAGCGTCTGTATGGGGTGATTTGTTTCCGGTCAATGCAGCTAGGTTGAAATTAGGCGGCTCAGCGAATTTCTGACCACCTATCTGCCGTGGGGAGTAGACGTTTGGTGGGGTTGTTCCCATGCCAAATCTCGCAGTAACGGGGTTTATGGCGGCAAATGGAATGTCACCATAGAGGTTTGTGAAAAAAATGTTTAACTCCGGCGACGGATGCCAGGGCCTCCTGTTCTAGCTGTGATAGGCTGTTTTCCCGCTTTGGAGAGACGATCTTTAAGAGTAAAGGCGATGGGTGCTCTCTCCCGTACGTAATTGGTCGCTTCAGGATGGCCGACTCGAAAAGGTGAGGCATCACAAGGTGACTGTCAATGGGAGTCATTATAACAGAATAGAATCGCTGGTCCAGAGGTTAATAAGGTTCTTTTTATCTTTGGGAGCTTTTTGTTCTTTATGACCAAAGTCCTAGACACTATTTTATACAGCAATAGGTGAATGGTTTCTGCTCTTGCTATTTGTGGGGAGGAATACGTTATAAAAGTTATCAGACCCAATGAATGCTGTATTAGGTTGTGCGCTTTTAATTTCTGGCCTAGGTGCTCTTTCAATTGCTTTGACTTTTGTCTGTTGGTGAAGTACGACTGTTTCGTCAATTACATACACTAGGAGGAGGAGGAGTGTCGACGTGTCAGTAGCCAGGCGCATTTTTCCTTTTTCAGACTTTAGGGTCAGGATTTCTAAATTTGGTTACGCGACTTCTCCTTAGTCTGGCTTCTAATTGGGTCATGTTTTTTGCTGAAGATTTAAGTAATCAAAAGTATGGAACCGCACCACTTTTTTAATTTAAAGGTTCATGAGCTTTGGACATTGGGACGCTTATACCGAATGAGACATGGTTTACATTTGAATGCCTCAAGTGCGTTTACAGTGTTTGTGGCTTCGGCCGTTGATTGTGGGTCATTGAGCTGCTCGATGTGCCTGAGTTAAGTAATCGAGTTTCGAAAAAAATTTTTTTTTTTATCCTCCAAGGTGAAGCGTGCAGTAAAGTAGTTGTACAACAGGTACGGGTAGCACTTTTGACGTGTAGTGCGAGAAGTGGTTAACGGGTAGACTTGGAAGTCCTCCGCAGAATGCGCACTACGTGAGACCCACATCAGGTTTAAGCAGAGTGTCACGTATTGGAGTCTCCCACCGGTAGCATGGCAATGTGGTTGAATGACGCCTTTGTGCGTTCAGTTTGTTAATTGTCACTACTTTTGGGCTTTAAGCAGAAAGGGAGACTCCCGTCTGGCTTTCTAGCTCTTCTTTGGTGGTATCTGGGGATCTAAGTAAAGAATTGGGTCCGCCCAGTAACGGCTGCCAAAGTGTATCGAAGATGTTGCTGGATTAGTGTAGCAGGTCTTCAATCGTGCGTTATTCGGATCTACCCGGTCATCTGCTTGCAATGGTGGGAACATTCGTGCTCCGGAGGCTGGACGTCTTTGGTCGCTATAGTTCAGCGCGAACTTCAGTGTGTGTTTGTAGTGACTTCTGAAATGTCTAGATAAAGAGGAAATTTCTATTTCCTGTAGTCTTTGAGATATTTTGTTTCTTGAGTTTTTTTGTTTTAGTTTGGAAAATGCTGATGTGTTCTAAGAAAAATGATAGGTAGAATCTGATGTCCTTCAGGTGCCTGTTCCTTCATGATCATACATTTTGACTTTCCTCTCCCTTTCCGTTTGCCTTCGTATAGTAAGTCGTGATTTTTTTCTCGTTGCTGGTTCCTATGCTGGTCGAATTTTCTATCGGGCTTGCTCGGCAAATGTGGGAATTACGTGGTCTGCTGGGACTGGTGCCTGTTCTATGATGCGGCAGACTCTTTCGATTGTTTTCTTGAAGCTCCAAGATGGGCATCAGGACATACCTCGTCGGGGGTGTTTTCGCGCAGCCAATTGTGCAGAATTCTTTTCTTTCATCTTTTTGGTATCGCGTACAAGGTATGGACCTATCGTATTTCGCTTCTTCTGAGATAGCTGGTTTTCGTGGTGTAGTTGTGCGCTGCTTCTTCCTCCTGAGTATGGTTTGTGTAGTATTGCATTCATCATTTCATTGTGGATTTCTTTGGGTTCTGCAGCGGTGGTTCACGATGCTTCCTGACCGTATATATAGGTGTTTAGATAGTTTCTTTGAAAGTATGTCTTTAACTAAACAGACCGTTGCATGTATACATCACCTGGAATACACAGGTCTCCCAGATGGCGAGAAGAGCTGCACAAAAACCGCATGGTTCATCTTCTCTGGGTCTCTGTTAAAGAAACTTGGTGTCTTTAATAGATTGACACAACCCGGCGAAAACAGTGAGGCTTTTCATTCGGTTAGTTGCAGGACCAAAGGTCATTGTTTCACGTCTCTGGCTTTGCCAATGCCTTTGCCATTGAACAAGGGCTGGCCACAATGTGTTTCAGAAGGACAGCCCCTTTCGCTGATTCTGAAATGTTCCTCCATTTCGTTGCTCTCTCCGAAACATAGGAAGCGTCGACTATAAGACTCCAATCTTCTTCATTGGGGTTAAAAGGTGCGGGGGTGCGTTGTACAGCCATTTTCGTTCAGCATGGTTGTTTTTTCGCTGCGTGTTCGGTTCTCTTTAGGAAATGCCCATTCCTCGTCGCAGTGTTACCTAAGAAAAGAGCACAGCAGACCGAGTTCCAACATAAGTCTTCATATTAGTTACAAGAAAAAGTAACGGAACATTTGGCTCAAGCCTGCGAGCCCTTTAATATAGAGGCTTGCCTGACGGCCGTAGCAATGACATTCTTGTTTTGATTTGGCGCCTTTGAGCGGTCCTTGGATTGGTTTCTAATGACCTAATGAACCAATCCTTTACTGGCCTTTCTGGTCAATCAGAAGAGACTACTTGGAACCTTCCAAGTTATACAGAACACTGTTCTTGCAGTTTTATTATAGAACAAGATTGTGTTTTGGAATTGTGTATGATCATTGCAGTTTCCCCGAAAGAATTTATGGGAAGATGTTCACAAATATAATACAATGGTCAGATTAAGTTATGAGCAAAAGATGGGATATTTCTCAAAAACTCAGTGGCTTGTAAACTACCTGTACTTACTATAAGGATAAATATGCTTACCATAAATGTAGATGCCTAGAGTGAAAGAGATGAAGCCATGATAAAATTTAAAAATATTCCATCTTGGTACACAAATTATATTCGCAATTATAATAGCAATTGTTCAAAAGTTCAAGGACTTACAAGATATAGTACAGGTATTGTACTGATAGAAAAGAATATTTGTCGCTCAGGGTTGAACTGCAAGTCCTTGATGCTCTCTGAGCTTGGTTGTACTTGCAGATTTTTCATTACTAAACTAGGGAACATCATCAAGTACTAGCAGGGAGAGGGGTTTGCTCTCATTTTATATACTAGTGGCTTGCCCTATCGGTGAAATTGGTGGTGAAATTGATGGTGAAATTGATCTTAGTGGTTCCTTGATTGGACTGTTGTGTACTGTTAGCTTTTTTAGCAATTCCCTGGCTGTGATATTGTTTGCTTCTTGATTGTTGGTCGAATGTTAATCTTGGAATTAGTCTCTGCAAATCTGGGTATTGATGGAGAAGCAATTTTTTGTCTTTTTGTTTCCCTTTTGGCTTGTCTCTGGTGAATGGTATGTAGGTGCTATTTATGCATATGTGCCTGTTGATGGCTGATTGCCAGGCTTCCAGGAATTATCTAGCATTTTTGCACTTGGCTTAGTCTAGGGTGCTCAGAATTTCCCAGTTGAAACTCTGATTAAGTCTGTCCATGTGTTGAGAGATTAAAGAGTTTTCATCATGTCTGCTAGTTGGTATTCATGGATGCGTTTCTGTTAGTATTCTACTTGTTTGTCCTAAATACGGTAGTAGCAGTCCTTACACCTGGGGTGTCAAACTCAATTTCACTGAGGGCCACATCAAAGTTGTGTTTGATGTCAGGGGGCTGGTGGGGCATAGCCAGGAAGGGTGTGGCTAGCTCAACATCACTTGTGTTAGGGGCACCTATGATGGCCCAAGTGCTCTGCCAGTGAAAACTGAGCTCCATTTTCACTGGCAGAGGGACCATGAACAGGTCCTTCACTGTTTCCAAGGTGGCTCCACAGGCCAAATCTAAGCACCTTGAGTTTGACACCCCTGCCTTACACTTTATATTTTAAATAACACCTGATTTTCTTCTGAGGCTGCCGGGTCATATTACTTAGGATGTTTGGGAGAGCTTTTGTTGGTTTGTGTGCTACAGTGATGCCAGGTAATTGTGATAGTGTGTTGGTAGTTTCTGACATTATTTTGATGTATGGCACTGTTATCCTTTTCACAGCTTGTGCTGGTTGTGCTATATTGGGTTGAATAGTCAAGTGTTATACAGACAAATTACACAGAATTGGCCAGGCATTACACAAACGAATGTTCAACACGAAGCTGCCTGACGTATAGGTTGGGGATTGGGCAAAGACAATGTCATGAGGATTGCTTTTTTAAAAAAAATTGAAAGGTGTCTTTAGAATATTAGAGGATGACATCTTGGTTAGAGTATTTGAGGATAATACCTTGGTTAGAGTATTTGAGAAGGATATCTTGCCCACTTCTCACTTTTCTTTTATTCCATTCTGCTCTTGGAGACTGCCTGGACAAGTTCCTGCAGTTTTGTTAACAGATTTTTTTAGAAGTTATTTGCCATTGCCTCCTTCCTAGAGCTGAAAGAAAATGACTGGCCCAAGGTCACCCAAAAGGCTAAGTAGAACTAAAACTTACAGTCTCCTGGATTCTAGTCTGATATCTTAATAATAATCAGAATAGAGTTGGACCTTGGAGTCTTCTATAGTCCAGGAGTCCCCAGCCTATGTGCTGCAGCCCACTACCAGACCGTGGCCTAGTTGAAACTGGGCTGTGTGAGTGGTGAGCCGGCACTCGAGCAAGTGGTGGAGCTCGTAGTCTCACTCAGGTGAGTGGAGGACAAATGAAGCTCACACAAATCCCCTCCTCTCCCGTGCTAGGCCGCCAGCCCGGACAGTTTGGGTGATGCTATTCTACTCCAACCCCCTGCTCAAACAGGAAGTTTCTCCTTAATTCCAGGTTGCTTCTCTCCTTGATATCTTAACCACTATACCAAATTGCCTCTCTTTGCTGGTATCTGAAAGTTGCTCAGATTTTTTTTTTTGTCAGGTATGTTACTTGTAGGTTTGGGGATCTAATTCCTGAAAGCTCTGAAAAGCTTTCAATGTTTTCAAAGAGGCTTAGATTATACTAATAAGTAGGAATGAACAACCGGGCAAGAGCAGGATTCCTATAATTGCAGGTAAAATAATTGATACAACCAGGTTTAGAGCATTCTTGCTTTAAATGCCTGGATTGTTTTTATATTGCTTCTTGACTTTTCAGGCTTAGGATAACCATGCTAACTGCCACATCAGACTGTTGCAAAGCAAGGCAATGAGGCTTCCCACTTGTTTCTGTAAATTGTATCTGATACAAGGAATAGCACTGTATGTGCAAGTGCATTTGTTTGTATGTCTGTATTTGCAAGTGCATCTCTCTCCCTCTCTCTCTCTCTCTCTCTCTCTCTCTTTCTCTTTTGGAATGAGATGGTCACAGTATTCTTCAGCTACAGCTCTGAGGAGGATCAGCCACAGATAATGAGCTTTTGTAGAAGAAGCAGTGCATTGGTGGAGAAAATGAGAAGGCGGGAGAGAGAAAGAGAAGTGTAACTTTCTTGCCCTGCAAAGCCCTATTTTAAAAAGCAACAACAATCCAGGCTTCCGCTAAATCGGATAAATAGCAAGTTAGAGGAAAGAAAAGCTAACCAAGGATGTTCTGCTGCTTGTGTCGCCATATCTGCTCTTTTGGCACCCTCTATTGGCTCCTGCTGGGAACAAATACTGAGAAGAACAAATACACTATAAACATAGGATGAAGAAGGCTTGAATCTGGGGTGTTAAAGGCTTGTTATCTAAGGCCGAGATGCAAAAGTTAATCCACTTCCAAATTTACATAAGATAAAGGGAGGGTGAACAGCATTTAGAATCACACTTTTCCTTCTCCTCCTCCTAAGTTGTTTGTTCTATGCGTGGAAGTAAACAATTTTTCCCTAATGGAAGAAAGAGTACCAGGAAGGTCCTGAACATTCCTGTTGCGAATTAAATCATACCCCATTGACTGCTTCCCATGAATTTAGCATTCCTCCAACCTTGCTACTTCTGGTTTCAAAATTCTGAAGCAGGACATTTCAGTATGCCAGAGAAGAACAGCTCATTTTCACTGGGAAATGCAAAGCATCCCTTCATTATGCAGCACTCATGTTCCTGTGACAGCTTACTTGTAGTTAATTAACCACAGTTTGCTTACACAATCCAGTATCCTGGCTTTGCAGGACATACTGAGCTATTAACAAGTTACATAACTTGGTCTTTTCACTGTATACTAGACTAAAATGTGTGCAACTTGTTTTTGTTTGATGAGCGTACCTGAGCAGAGAAAACTTGCATGCATACATTGCTTCTCTATATTTTGTTTTCTTTGGAAGAAAGCCATTACTGGGATGCTACTTTTTAATTTATAAAGATATACAGGTTGGAAGTAGCTGAAAACAGCACTTAAGCAGTTCCACAAACAAATGCTTCTCATGATTTCTGAAGGGACCTCCCACTAAGATACACATAGAAGCAAATTCAGGTCTGTTCTAAGGTCTCTAAAACCTGTGGTCTATCATTCTTCCTTTCATTTGGGACAGTGAAGAAGAATTCTGGATCTCTCTCTCTGGCTCTCTCTCCTAACCAGATCTACCTTTCTGCAATCTGCTGCCTGAGTCTGTTACATAAAATTTGCTAATAATTTCCTTCTTTCTAGCTAATTTAAATCATGTGGCACAGCTGATAGTCAGAACAGCTGATTGTTGGGGGGAAAGGAAAAATAGCAACTTATCAAAAATTAGGCGAAGGCACAATGCAGGCAAGTTGGATGGTGTGCATGTGAGCTAAGGAGTGAGGTGGGGAAGGGAGGGATGGGTGGGGAGGGGAGGGGAGGCCAGTGGAGCGATTTGCTGGTTCTCCGAACTGCGCAGAATCGTAACAACCTGTTCTATAAAATGGTAGAATTCCACCCCTGCTCCCAATTATCACTAAGGCTTATTGTACTGTCTTAGTTTCACGGTGGAGGCACAAAAGTTGATTTACTAGCTGTATTGTTCCTTTTTAAAAAATTTAATTAAGATGTAGGCTAGGTGGTGCCTTAGGACAATCCACAGAAACAGCAAATTTTTAGTCCCTGTTCACCTGATACACTAAACTGGATCTAGGAAGAGAACATGTCATGTGAACAGGAAAGCTCGATTGGTAGTATAGTCTGCATTTAGTTCAAAACAGCCATATCATATGCATAGGGATGAAATTATTAAATAAATCATTAACCTTCTTTTCCTGCTGCTGTGATGCAGACATAATCCTACAACAATTCTATAAGATCTGTTCCCTTACTGGACATGCTTAATTTTCACACATTGAAACTGACCTATATCTGCCATACAGGGACAGAAAAGTCCAGGTTGAGTAAGGCTAGCCTAGTTCTGGCATGACCTCACTGCAGATTTTGGTTTCACATTTAAATTTGAAAAGAAGCAGAAAGATGGATGCTGTGTCATGGTATGGAGGATTATGAGCACAGGAATGAGACTTTTCCCTGTAAAAAGCAACTTGACCAGGACATAATTTTCCCTTTCTAATGAGCCTGTAGAAAAATGGATAATTTGGCTTCATTGGATTATGAATATTGGGAATGTTCCAGTCTGAGCCATCGTAATGAAGGCTGAACTCACAAATCCTGTGCTGAATTCTTGGAAGATGTGGGGTATACATCCCATTAATGCATTAATCAATATTATGAATGAATACTCCAATCACCAAAAAGGCCAATAAGTAACCAAACTATATCTACCATGTTTCTCACAAAATAAGGCTGAGCCTTATTTTTTTTTTGAGCCCTGAAAAAATGGCTAGGACGTCTTTTCGGGGGTGAATTAATTTCTCCCCCCACCCCCGCACACCAGCGCCATCTCCAACAACAGTATCTGAGTCATTCCCACTTTCCCCCCGTCCCCCTAACAAGAAAAAAAACATTTTGAGGTACCTGGGAGCGCCATGTGCTGCGTTTTAGTTTAATCCCAAGTGGCTGGGTGGGTGTGAGAAAAGCCAAGCAAGCGTCTCTGCTGCTGCTACCCTTGGTGCTCCAGCCTCAGGATCTACAAGTTTGCAAAAGTCCTGGTACGCAGCCCATTCCTGCATTCCAAGCGCCCAGGCCAAGCTGCAGCTGTCCCTCTCTCGCCAGTGCCATCTCCAATAACAGCGGCAGCAGTGGCGGGAACCATGGAAGTTACGGAGGCAGCTCCCCCACCTGAGAAGCAGCTGAAACACTTCCATGGTTCCCGCCGCTGCTGCTGCTGTTATTGGAGACGGTGCTGGCAAGAAAGGGACAGCTGCAGCTCGGCCTGAGTGCTTGAAATGCAGGAACAGGCTGCACACCAGGACTTTTGAAAACTTTCAGAGCCCGAGACTGGAGCACCAAGGGTAGCAGCAGCAGAGACGCTTGCTCAGCTTTTCTCACGCCCACCCAGCCGCTTGGGATTAAACCAAAACGCAGTGCGAGGTGCTCCCAGGTACCTCAAAATGTTTTTTTTCCTGTTGTTACAGGGACAGGGGAAAAGCAGGAGTGACTCAGATGCTGTTGTTGGAGATGGTGCTGGCGAGAGAGGCACCAGCACCGGTGGGAACTGTGGAAGTTATGGAGGCCTGAGAAGCAGCTGAAATGCTGCTGGACATCCACACTGACGCCGCCTGCCTGCTGACCCAGGTAAGGGAGGGGTAAGGGAGCCCTCCATGCTCCACCATGATGGGCTGTTAGGAGCGGCTGATGGTGAGGCGTAGCTGCCCACGGGGCACTCCTAATGGCAAGTTCCCCCCTGCCTTCCCCCCCCAATTTCGCATGTTTTAAACTAGGCCTAAATTTGGGGGGGAGGGGCATAATTTCATTTTATGCCTAGAAAACATGTTGGGTCTTCCTATTGGGGGGGTGTATTGTTGGAGAAACACGGTAATTTAATTGGAAAGCTGCCTTTTAAACCCCCCTCTTCCTCCCTCCCCCTCCCTCTCCTTCTCCTGATCCTGATGTCACAAAGATTATGGCCATTGTCTTTTTTTAGAGGAAGGAAAATAGCCTAATAATGGAATATAAATATTATATGCAAGTTTCTAAATTTAGTTCCTGGTTAATGAAGGGGAAAAAATCAACAATGAATGTAAAAGATCTCTAATTAGCAGCCTCTACCAATTAAAATAAACAGAATTATACCAGATACTTCCAACCTAAGCTGATGCGAAATTGTTCCAATGTATCTTACATTATTAAAACTTTTAGTCATTTTAATTCTTGATAGCTGATAATTCTTATGATATTTATTCTTTAAAATCTTCTAAAAATCTTGTTATTTTTTTTAAAGCGTTCATAATTTGCAATCCGCCCCGAACATGCATCCCTTCCATGCACGAGAACAAGCAGTATATGCATGCCCAAACCAATTTTTTTAAAAAAACCTTTTCTGTTTGTAGCATCTCCATTTCTGGCACTTGAAGAACATGAGGATACAAGCCAAGGAAAGTAGAGTTGAAGGTCTTCAAGTAGAGCCAAGAAAATGTGAAGTTCCCCTGAGGTTTGTTCAGTGGATGTTATCAAGCCTTAAAAGCAAACATCTAAGAAGTGTGTTTGCTTGAACTGTGGTTTATTCCCAGGACTCCACAACAAGACTATCTATAGGTAAGTGGGTCATTCTCACCCCTACTGTTCTTCCTAGATGCTTCTTTGTCACCTGTCTCCAACAGGCTCATAGAGCTACAAAACTGTAAAAAGATGACAATGATAACAATTTCTCGCATGTTTCAAGCATATGACAAAGGCCCTTGGGAGCCACTCTGATGGATGTTCAACTCTTTGAGCAGTCCTAAATCAGTGATGTAATGGGGAGGTTATTGCATTGTCAAAGTGCCCATACATTACTTCATCTGTATACTTCCACTTTTGAGCCTTGGAAATCCTCCTGAGTTTTTTTTTTACTGCCATGATAATATAAGAGTTTTACCTCCCTAAATATCACAGCTTTCTGACGTAGTAACTGTAAATGGCTGAGCACATTCCTTCAGCATGATATGCTTGCAAAAAATATGTTTACAAAATTGGTAGCCCTTCTCTTTGTTTTAAATGTATTACTAGGCCAGGTTCTATCAAGGATACTTCATTGTTTCCCTGTCTGATTATCCCAATATAGGGAAAGTCATTTTCAATGCCATTATGCATATCATCCATCTGCCGCTTGTTCTGCAAAATTGCTATTTCTGCTGAAATTCTAAGATAAGTTTTCTTTGGCAAAATTCTGTCAAATGGTTGAACCCATTGTGTACTTTTCATCAGGGACATAAGCATATTGATTCATGCTTTGTCCAGCCAGCAGAGGGCAATTTTCCTTTACTTCTGCATTAACTAGACAGTCCACCTAATTATACCATTGTCTGTCAAGAAAATATTATTGTCACAAATGTATCTGTACAAATTAAGTTGTCAATTGGGAGGTGGTATGGAGTGTTCCCACATATACGTTGACTGTGTGCAACTACAAGTTGGACATAAAAATGGATTGTGGGGGCAATATTTATACACTGTCCATCTTATAACAATAATGGAGTTCATATTCTTGCTGTTTATTACATATAACTTCTTTCCTAAGGCAGGGTGAGTTTAGGACACCCTAGTTCATATTTTTCCTAATTCTAAAAGTGCTGTAGGTGCTTCCATTTATCTAGATATCTAACCTCACCTAAGATATTCTACACAATGGGGTGCATTTATCTCCTGGTACCTTCTGTATCCACTGAATTTCAGCTCCCAGGATGAACAAAGTATGAGCACTTTGATCCAAGCATTAGTGTAAGATTTCACTCTCAAAACTCAAACCTACTCTGGATTCTGAGCTAGTAGACAAGGCAAATACAGAGTGCTTATATAGATGCCCTCACCAAATTGTGTGTCTATGTGTGTGTGTGGGGGGGGTATAACCTCCTAAAAGTCTTGGACATATTTAAAGATTGCTTCATATTTAAAAACTGTGTACATCTTTCTTGTTTTTGGCTGAACTGTCCATTGAAAAACATCCTGCTTGTTTTGTTTTGTTTTTAATCCTGTTCCTTGCTTCTGATATTCTGGTTTGGTAAGGGCCACATTTGATGGCCACCACTGGGGGAACCATAGCTATTATACAAAATAAGAGTTGGGAGGGAGGTCTTCTAGTCCAATGCCCTGCTCAAGCAAGAGACCCTACAGCATTTCAGACAAATGGCTGTCCAATCTCTCCAATGACGGGGCATACCAACTTTTGGAGGCAAGCCATTCCACAGGTTGATTCTTCTAATTGTCAGGAAATTTCTCCTTATTTCTAGTTTGGATCTCTCCTTGATTAGTTTCCATCCATTGCTTCCTGCCTTCTGGTAAATAGGTTGACTCCTGTTCTCCCCTATGGACAGATGGGAGACAGTGCTTATGTTATCAATGAAAGGGGTTCCAGTAGGGGTTCTGGAATCCATTCTTGTGGACCAAGAATAGTAAATAGTAAAATGATCAAATGCACTGTCCTACTATCTGTCATGCAAAGTTCTCCCAGGTAGCAAAACTGAGTGCTGAGTAGTCATGATGGAGACTGAAATTTAGCACAAATAGTCCTTGACTTATGACCACAACTGAGCCCAAAATTTCTGTTGCTAAATGAGAAATATGTTAAGTGAGTTTTGCTCTATTTTATGACTTTTCTTACCACATTTGTTAAGTGAATCATTGCAGTTGTTAAATTAGTAACACTGTTGTTAAGTGAATCTGGTTTCCCCATTGACTTTGCTTGTCAGAAGGTCACAAAAGTGGATCCCATTACCCTGGGACACTGCAACCATCATAAATGTGACTCAGTTGTCAAGCATCTGAATTTTAAATCATTTGACCAAGTGGATGGTCATAAGTAACTTTTTTCAGTGCTATTGAAACTTCAAACAGTCATTAAGTGAACTGTTGTAAGTCAAGGACCACCCGTACAAGTGAAGATGTTGGCAAGGTGGTCCAAATAAGAAGCACACTCAGAAGTACTTAATCTAATTTTATTATAATTTTAATAAACTAATTTTATTATTGCATTAACACAATCTTGCAAAGCTGAAAATATATCTCTACCCCTTTGCCTTTACAGTCCAAGAAACTAAGGAGGGTGCCGCCTGAATTATTTGCCAGGTCCCCTTGGCTTCCTCCTGTCTCCCAAGGCCATTCCCACATTCAATTACAAAAGACCACTAAGCCAGTAAACTCTGACCTAAAGCATCACACCTTCACTCTTGAGTCTGTGATATAGTTACATAAAAAATAATACTACTGAAAAAATAACACTCTCATAAATCCATGTACCTTACTGGAGGCTAGCATTGAGAAGAAGTGGAATTCAAGCATTGTGTGGAATGCTTGCCATCAGTAAATAGATGAATCCAGTTTCTAATGAGTTAACCAATTTGTTAAAAATTACATTACTAGCCGGGTGGAAGTGAAGAGTACTGCCCCTTCATAAAAATTTGCTTAGCTGTTATCTTTAGGAGGCAGCAATCAGTGTTTGTAATCAAACAGGGCTACAGCTAATATAGCTCCCTGACTGTGTTTCTCTGAAAATAAGACCAGGTTTTATGTTAATTTTTGCTCCAAAAGATACAGAGGGCTTATTTCCCAGTTAGGTCTTATTATTTGGGAAATAATAATAACTGGGACTTATTTTGGGGGTAGAGCTTGTATTACAAACATCCTAAAAATCATGCTAAGGCTTATTTTCCAGTTGGGTCTTATTTTTGGGAAAACAGGATATGTCAACACACAAGCTGTGCCTGCCAGAAGTGTTGCAAATAGCATCCTTGCATCCAGTCAGTATGGCCATCAGGCCCAGCTGTAGGAAGATCAAGAGTCCCTATAGTTCAACATTTGTTAAGGGGCAAATATGTCAGGCATAGTTAAGAAAGCAGGTGTCTTCTCACTGTTGATGTTTTCTTACCTAGGATTGTCTCATTCTGATAACCATTGCTCTGGAGAGGGGGGGAAACGAATGAACAAACATCCCATCCCTCTCATGGCATAGCATGTGCCTTGCAAATAAACGATCCATGCTTTCTTTCCCATCTTCTGAAGTCAAATAGCATTCAGGTTGCCAGGCTGGGAGAAAGCTCTGCCCAAGAATGTAGAGGTCCTTTGCCAGTCAGTTACCAGTATAAAGAGCAGATGGACACAGCTCAGGGCCAGCTATACCATTAGGCAGAATGAAATGAAGGCTGTAAGCCACAGGTGTTGGGGAGAGGAGTGCCACAAAAAGCTAGTGCAGCTGACATGTGGCTTACCTGTTGCTCTCAGGTACAAAAGAAGATATTAGCCTGACACCAATATTGAAGGAATGTTCAAAGGCCAATCAAATTTGTTTCTGTATATAGAAGCTAAAGCGGAACGCTATGAGACAGCTTAGGCTGGTTAGTTTAATACTAGACCAAAGGCAGTTTTATAGTGTAGCCAGTATACAATACAACCATTTTCTCCCCCTTGGCAATTTTCAGCATGATGGCTTTCAGTTCCCAGAATTTTTAGCCTGCACAGGGCTAGGTACATGTGAGGAAAGCTATTATACCGGCTGGGTTTTAAATGACATTTTTAAAAATTTCCTCTTTAGTAAGAAATTTAGAGGTAATGAGAAGCAGCCTTCCTAAATCTGATTACCTCGAGATATTGAAATTCTGAAATCCATTGTTTCCGGCCAGCCTGGCCACTGGTTGCATGGATGGGAATGATATAAGTTGCAATCCAACACACATCTACTCAGCATTGAGAGAATGAAAAAAAAAAGAAGGCCTCTCTTCTATTATCATAAATAGAAATCTGGAAAGTGAATTTTTGAGGATGAAGGTTTCTTCTCTGAGCTTGTGGGTCGGTATCCGAATGTTTCGTTACCAGGCTAGGTAACATCTTCAAAGGAGTTTATGGTATGTTAGTGTCATTCCCTAAACTGAAGATGTTACCTAGCCTGGTAACAAAACATTCCCACTTGGAGAGCCAACCTTCACCCTCATCCTGCACCAGAGGCGGCATTCAGCAAGATTCTGATCAGTTCTGGAGAACCAGTAGCGGAAATTTTGAGTAGTTCGGAGAACCGGCAAATGCCACCTCTGACTGTCCCTGTCCCCATCTATTCTCTGCCTCCGGAGTCCCAATTGATTGGCTGGGTCTTCTTTGGTTGCCCTGCACAGGAGAACGGAGCTGGAAAGCAGGTTAGTGGGTGGGGAGGGAATGAGATTTTGCAGGAACCTTCTCCCAGGAATGGGGAGGGAATGGGGATTTTGCAGTATCCTTCCCCTGCCACGCCTACCAAGCCCCGTCCTTCCACCAAGCCCCACCCACCCACCAAGCCCCACCCATAGCAAAAAAATTTTGAATCCCACCACTGTCCTGCACCTGAGCAACAGATATTTGCCACTACTGCAGAGTGAGTTTTTTCCTTGTAACCATAGTTTTATGTAAAGGAAATCTAATTAAAACTGATTCCCCCACCTCCACCTGCTTCATTTCTTCCTGAAGTGTATATACATTGTGTAAGAAACTCAGATCTGAGGCGCCTGAGGATATGGCAAGGGTGCTGCTTTGCTTTCAAAGACAATCCAGTGAATGAAATGAGCTTCATACAACTTCACTTAACCTCCTCATTTGGATGATGATAGACGTTGCCAGAAGGTATGTTATTTTAAAGACTTCTGTGGCTCATATATCTTCACAACTCTGAAAAAAGAAACCAGACCCTGCAAGCTAGATGTATAACACACACACACACACACACACACAGTTTCTATTGCAGAACCAATAGGGTAGGGTGGGGAACTACAAGATCTATAACAAAAAGAAATGATTTCAACATTCAATCCATTTTTTAGGATTACAGATTCCCAACACTAACATAAAAGCCTTCTTTAGGTTAATTATTAGGCTATCCATTCTGTCTAGTTCAGTGGTGGCTAACCTTTTGGGGTTCCTGTGCCAAAAATTGTGCGCACACTTGCACACTTGCGCTCGTGTGTCAGCACCCAGAAGGCAATGCACCCCTCCCACACTCCCTACTCATGCATGCGCAATCCCCCACCCACCTATCCACCACCACCTTATGTGCACTGTGCCTCACAGCTGATTTTCAATGGGTTTGAGACCTTTTTCGGCCTCCCAAAGGCTTGAGGTTTCNTCCACCACCACCTTATGTGCACTGTGCCTCACAGCTGATTTTCAATGGGTTTGAGACCTTTTTCGGCCTCCCAAAGGCTTGAGGTTTCTGCAGGCTTTGCAGGCCAAAAACTAGCCCCATTTCATCACTTCTGGTATTTTCAGAAAAACAGGAAGTGATGAAACAGGACTAGTTTTCGGCCTGCAAAACCTGCAAAAGCCTGCAGAAGCCTTCCTCAAACCTTTGGGAGGCTGAAAAAGGCCTCAAACCCACTGAAAATCAGCTGTGGGGCACGCACATGCACAGTGAGGTAAGTTTGCCTGCAGCTCGCATGCCGGCACAAATGGCTCTGCATGCCACCTGTGGCATGCATACCATAGGTTCACCATCACGGGTTTAGTTGGTCCTCTGGCAACACTGGAGTCCAACATGCTCTTTCTGCCTGGATGGAGGTATTGGTATTTGTTACCTTCTCCAGAGATATTGAGTTATCATGGCTAAAGGCAAACTAACTGGAAATTTGGAATGTTGTGGTCCAATGTTTCTGCTGGGCCCTGGGGTGAAAAAAGTTTCAACAATTTTATCTATGCACTATAAATAAGTTATTTTCAGTTTCAGATCCTTTTAAAATTATAGTTAACTTTCTTGCAAAGATGGGTTGTCCAGCATATCACTCACTGAATAACATGCTACAGTGCAATTCGAAATGCAGGGTAGTTAAAAATCTACATTAGATACTGGGCTGCCCACAAATACCTTTGTTTACTTTGCTCATTCCAATATAGCCATAAAAATTCTGCTTGGAAAGAAAGCATTCCTGGGAAGAGATTTTCAGCAGAAAAATTGCCACAAGGAAAGTGAAATTTGTGAAATTTCTTTGAATATTTTTCTGCCTTCTTCATATATGGCCAATATAGGCAAAAATGGAATTAGATCACAAACAAATCTTACAAAGGTCTCTAGAACAGGTAAAACAAATACAACCAGGTGTTTAAATCCTCTGAAATCAATAGATTTATGTTCACTTATAATCTCAAAAGAGATATGTTACATTGGACTTATTCTCTAATAACTGTCTAAAGAGTAATAATTTTGCCTTTCTTTGGGATCTTGGCCAAAGAGATAGTGTGGAGTAACAGTAGAGTATTAAACTGATTCCTATGCCTAAAGAGAACACAACAAAAAACTTAAACATTTTTTTAAATGCTTAATGTATGATGACATAAGCTTTTATGTGATTGAATCTACTTTATCAGATCTGTGATGTGTTAGCCAGAATTGCTTTTTAAACTAGGAGGAGGGGGTGAAAAATAATAAATAATTCAAGGAAAATAATGTAGAAAATATAGATATTGGCCATTTTTAGTATAGTTACCATTTGTTGTATGAGGAACAAGATAGACCATAATTTAGCATGATGATAATTTACCATATGCCTATTAAGTTATTCTCTACCAATTTGATTTGTGGAAAATGAGAAAAAGCAATTGTAGGGTATATAAGTTACAATACCATATGTTCCTTAAGGCCAGGTCACATCGCCCGACAGATGCAAAACGTATGTAAAAAGGACACAGCGGATGAGCAAATTTTCCATC
>BHFT01059444.1:0-13302 GCA_004320025.1 Laticauda laticaudata
TACGTCATCATTTTTCTTATTTTGATCAATTTTATGATTATTACTCTGTTATTTTCGAATGTATCACTGAGAGGCATTTGTCACGGAAGGAAATTCCCTTGTGTGTTTTTCACACTTGGCCAATAAAGTCTTCCTTCCTCTTCCTCTCCTTTGTTCTGACCAAACTTGTCCAAGGAACAAACATCTGAAACAGAAGGTAACTCCGCAAAAACCTCTTTATCATGATTTTTATGAATTCTGTTCCGTTCATGCGTTTCACAGGGCTGTTTCAAACTGAAGTGTTGTCTCATGATTAAGAATGTAGCCTGGCCGCAAGGTTGTATAAGGCTGCCAAGAACACCTAGAGTAAAGGTTACTAAGAAATTATTTCAAGCACATGAAGAGCCTGCCAAACACAACCAAGATACTTCCGTACGTCACCGGCTTGAGTCGCAAAAAAACTTATTTGCTTCCTGCAACAGAATCCAGTTCTCAGCGGCTTTTATCTCTTAAGGGAGGGCATTTACTTTGCCAACCTTTCTCTTGACTTTTCCTGTGCTGCTCGCAGCTGTCTCTTTCCTTTGAGCGAGCCTGCATGCCACATGCAAGGGCACAGGCTCCTCGGCGAGACCTCTTTCATAACTGCTGCCAGCCTCCACAATCCTGAAGGCAGCCTGTACCATCTCCCTGAGTAGTTCCTGGCCTCATCCCTGCAATCACATGCAGACCCCTCATCCGAGTTCCTCCCGCTCTCCGAGCTTCATCCATCCATACCTGGCTGCAACGAACCACAACACACCTCTCCTCTCCCCCTCCCCCTCCCCCCTCCCCTCCTTTTTTTCTATTTTATTTGCTTGTAAGCATTACCGTTTTATTCTGTATCACTTGGAGCAGAAAGTCATCATATTAATTGTAACAGAACAAATACAGTATATTCCATGAACAATATGCCAAGAAGTAGATTTGGTTCAGCAGCCCTGGGATTAGCAATACAGGAGAGGGAGGTTATGACTTAGGGAACTGTCATTCCTTTGAACATATGCTCCATGCAAATCTATCCATCAGGCTGGAGGTTTCTGGCCTGAATTCCCAGCACACGGGCATCTTTTCACAACATAATTTCTTAGAGACAAGTGACTTCACTATTGCAAAGCTAAGCTGTTATCTGCATTCTTTTAGCACACTGATGGTTAAAGACTAAAAAAAAAAGTATATTGGCTGAGTTCCTTCTTCCATTTGATGGCTCAACTGAAGCTTGATGTTTATGGTGGATATTGTCTCGATTTCCTTAGATGAGATGAGCATCTAAGGAGTTTGAAAATGTGTTTTAATTAAGATTCTGCTAAATTTTATCAGACACCTACTTGGAAAACAAAGCAACTGAATAATTAACTCTGATGAGAGCAGATGCTGCTCTAATGACAACCTGTTACTACTCAAGTGCCTCATTAGTTGTTTTACTATGTTCTTTTAATATGTCCAGAGCTCCTTGGCTAATGAGTATATTGGTGACTATGTACTTTAAATACTTCTTCATTGTGGACAGTTGTAACCATGATATTTCCCCCATCTGCAAAAAACACACAAAAAAAATCTCCATTAAGCCAGATTCCTCTTCACCCCCTGACGTGTCATCTTGTATGCCTGCATGCACTTTGAAGCTTCCTTCTCCTTCTGGGATGTATTTTAGCCATACATCAAGTGAAGCTTACAAATTGATGAGAATCTAATGATGCATTTATTTACAGATGTGCACCCCTGTTCTTTCTTTTCTTGCCAAGTGCTGGGAAAGGGAGAGGCATTTGCTTTTCCCCCAACAACATGAGGCATTGTCTTGGACCCTGCAGCTTTTAAAAAAATGCCTGTCCAAATATTTGTAGCTATCAAAAAGTAAATGTGCTTACACAAATACCTATAGGGCTGACTACAAAAGCACAAATATGCATACATGTGTTTGTGTGTATTCCCTTCTAAAAATATGTAGATGGAAGACTGAAAAAATAGTAAATGGCTATTCATAGCCATTTAATGTATTTAAACTACAGTTTTATATTTTTTCCTCTCCCAATGATATATTGTGGATTCCCTTAAGGGAAAGTTTTATTTTTATATTTAATACTGTGGGATTCTAGTCTGAACCATATGTATAAACTGGAACCAAGCTAGCTATAAAAATAGATCATTAAAGGTTTAAACCATCATATTATTATTATTTTTTTTTAAAAAAAGGAAAGTGAATTATCCAGAGTATTTGATTTCTCTTTTATAAGGCGCCTATTTCAACCACAAACCAATTCCCAATGACGTGACATATTTAAAAAATGTGCCAAGGATACAACAGCTGTATTCCAGATAATTAGAGAATGGTAGAAATAAAAGCTAATGACTTTTATAAGTTTACTATCCTGTCAAAGACTTTTAAATATGACCCCTAAATTAAAATGAATTCAATGAGCTCTATGCACAGGATCAGTAAGTGGAGGATTGCCAGCAAAGGCCAAGAGGCAGGGAGGGATTGTCTTATCCTGATGGTGTTGGCAGAGAAAAAGCCTACTGCTTGGAATTCTGTGGGGCTTACCTTTTTCTTATAGTTCAACTTTATACTGTAGGAACATAGTTATATATCCTCATTGCACAAGATCATTAGGGTTGGAGGGTATAACATCCTATCACTGTGGCATGATAATAAAAAAAAATATTTAGAAAGCAAGCAAGAGGGAGCCTGTGTGCACTAGTTGGCATAGAGATTAATGGAGCAGGGAAACCAAGACCTCCAAGGTCCCATCTAACTCTTCTGTTATTCTGTTATATAACTTTTGTCTCTCTGTGTGTCTTTGCATCAGTGTTGACTCCTGGCATCTGCCTGGATAAGTCCCTGTAGTTTTCTTGGCAAGATTTTTTTGGAAATGGGTTGACCTTGACTGCTTCCTGGAACTGAGAGAGAGTGATTTGCCTAAGATCTGCTAGTTGGTTTTGTGCCTCAGGTGGGATTAGAACAGTGGTGGTATTCAGCTGGTTCATACCGGTTCAAGTGAACCAGCAGCAAGGATTGGGTGAGGGTCACTGAACCGGTAGTAACTTCTGGCTGGCAATGCCCCTGACCTGGTCGGCCCTCCCTTCCCCGTGCAGTCAGTCCCTATTGTGCATGTTCACATGCCCAATATCACTGATTGCATTTTTCCCTGCCCAGTCAGTCCTTAAGGTATTTCTCCCCCCCCACCAACAATCAGCTGTTCCTATATTCAGCTATGCCGGGATTCCCCTCGCATCTTACTGCTTCGCCCAGGAGGCTTCCCTGAGGCCCAGGAAGGCAAAAAACGGAGGGAGGGTGGCACATCCCCCCCCCGCTCCCTGTTCCATTTTTTGCCTTCCTNCCCCCCCCCCGCTCCCTGTTCCATTTTTTGCCTTCCTGGTCCCCAGGGAAGCCTTCTGGGAGCAAAAAAAACCCCACTGGAAAGTTTCCCTGAGGCCCAAAAGGTCCCAAAATGGAGTGCCATTTTTTTCCTTCCTGGGCCCCAGGGAAGCCTTCTGGGAGCAAAAACGGCCCCCAGGAGGCTTCCCTGAGGCCCAGAAGGCCCCAAATGGAACATGCTGTGCGTCCCCCCAGGCTCTGTTTTTTCCCTTCCTGGACTCCAGTGAAGCCTTCTGTGAGCAAAAATGCCCCAAAAGGCCCCCAAAATGGGGGGAGGGCTGCAAAAAAAGCCACGTCCACCTAGCCACGCCCACCAAGCCACGCCCACAGAACTGGTAGTAAATTTTTTTGAATCCCACCACTGGATTAGAACACATGATCTCCTGATTTCTAGCCTGATGCCACTCCACCAAACTGGCTCTCTGTTGTATTATAAAGGTTTTAAATAGGTAACAATCATATGTTACCCTGCGGATTGTCAATTTTGGCAAATTGATATCCAAATATATAGCATATTAAGGGCAAAAAGGGGGTGCAGCTACACAGTGGCCCAGTAGTTAAGACGTTGGCCTTGTCGACTGGAAGGGTGGCAGTTCAAGACCCAAATAACACATGACTGGGTGAACTCCTGTTCCTGCCCCAGTTCCTGCAAACCTTGCAGTTTGAAAGCATGCAAATGCAAGAAGATAAATAGGTTTCACTTTGGTGATAAGGTAACTGCTTTCCATGCACCTTAGCATATAGTTATGATGACTATGTGACTGCAGAAGCATCTTTGGATGATGCTGTCTCCCTTGGTTAAGAAATGGAGATGAGCACCACTCCCTAGAGTCATACATGACTGGACAGGAGAAACCTTTACCTATTAAGGACAGAAGGTGGCTGGGTGCTTACTTTTGAAATGGGATATAGTCTCCTAAACTCTCACACCTTTCTTTTCCCAAGAAAATTGGCCCACACATATTCATAAGCAGTGATATAACATGGACAATCCAGGAAACATTACTACATGCTTTAGAGAACACTCAGAACATCTATTTTGCTTTGAAAAGAAAGAAAAAGTGAATAATTAAATGACACTGTGCATTTTAATAAGGTAGTCAGGCTTTCTTCCAGTTGATGTTGTCCTGCTATTCATTCAGAAAAAGCAAAAATCGCAAACCAGTAAACAATAGGATCCATAAATAAATTCTTATGATTGCATTCTGAGTGGCATTTCAATTTGTCTGCAATTTACATGCAATATGTTAAATTGGTTTATAAAAGATGAGGATAATATTAATGGTAAAACAATCCCCACACAAAATTCTTCTGTATTGTTGAACTAACCTTCTGCCACAACATAGGAGTGTCTTGAATAAGGAAGGTTCTTGTTTAACAGCTTGAATTCATCAGCCAGTAAGAAAAGGCTTTTTGTTATTACTGAAGGAATGTTTCCATTGAGTTCTCGTGAAGAAGATCTTTGCTGAATTAGACGTGTTGATTTGGTTGGCTTTTCCTTACAGCACCAGAAAGAACACTTAGCAGTAGATGTCTCTCCTGAATAAAGTTTCACTGTATACGCTTTTACCCATAGAGTGGGAGGGAGGCGCTGGTCCAACATGACACATCCTACTGCTGATGCAATATGTCACATTAAGACATGCTGAGAGCCTTGATTAAAATTTACTTTGGCACAATAATCATATGGAGCTCCACAGAAGGAAATGGAGTGCCATCAATGTACACTGGCTGGCTGTGTTTGCTTTTGCAACAGGTTGAAAACTGATGAAAACAGCTCGGAGTTTGGCTTCCAAGTGACCTTTACAATAAGTGCACATTCTGTATTTTTCTACTTTTTGTAATAAACATCCCGCATCTTTGCCAAAACTGGGTGGCTCTTAGCCATATGGGGACTAGAGCTTCACTTGCGAATGGTTCAAAATACGGATTAGTTGTACTCCTCTTGCAATTATTGTGTGGATACTCAAACAGGTAAACAGGATTTTGTCCGCTTCAATTGAAGATTTGCAGAAAACAAATATTTACGTAGACACGGTCTTACCATCATAATTGTTCTGTATGTTAAAAATACATTAGTGTAAAAGACCTCTGAATTGTATTCTCCTTTACTTACTGTTTCATTGGAGAATTACAAACAGAGTTAATTGTCCAGGGTATGGAAACTGTGGTGCTACTAAGTAAATAGATCTGAGGTATTTCTGGGATTTCATCATCATGCATACATTGTTATTTAGGTGTCACTACTGTACACATTTCCTACAGACCCTGCTGTGTACTTGATGTCTACTTTATCTTACCTTAGCTTAAAAACTGAACTTGGAGATGCATTCAAGTCACAAAAGATTATGGAAAGTCCTATATTGGCATCTTACACCAGATTTATGATTTTTATTAGAATAAAGAAACCCAGTGGCTCTTGTGACAACAAATAGCTAGGAATCTGTAGATTAGTATAACTCAAACCTTTTAGTAGGGCAAATTTCCAGTCTGTTATAATTGTTTCTGTTTTCATAACAGAGAAACAGCAATTAATTTTATATCTTAATGGATGTATATCTACAGAGACCTATAGGTAGTTCTTGACCTATCATTTATTGAATAGCCTATAAAGCATTAATAAAATTCCAGCAGTCATAAAATGTCACAATACCCTCCTTTGGTCACATGATTGCATTTTGACTGCTTGACAACTGACTGACATTTATGACTGGTTGCAATGGCCTGGGTTACATGACTGATTTGCATTTCTTTTTCCTGGTAAAAAATGTTCTTTCAAGAAAATGTGATTCACTTAATTGCATGATTTGGACTTACAACACATGATTCACTTAATGATTATAAAATCAGGACTGATCACATGGGTACTTTGACATTGTCACAATTTATGATCAAAATTCCAGTTCCAATTGCAGTGGTAAGTTGAGGACTACTGCATACTGTTCATAATTCATAAAATATGAAATATAAGATCTTACTGTTGTTTTCTTGATGTTGCTCCTTGTTAAGATATTTCTTAGAGGCAGACTTTTCAGTAGCCAGCTCAAAAATAATACCTTAGCGGCTTCAAAATATAATAGTTTGTGATTTCTAAGCCAGAAAATAAGCTGTGAAATAATACCGTCTTTCAGGAAATCAAGACTTTTATGTGAGGCATACAAGAGATTCTTTGAAATACTATTGCTCTTTAAAAAGATAGAAAAAAAACTAAAGGCAATAATATACATGTTTCCTTCCTTTTTTCTTTTCCTTTCCTTTCTTTTGTTTCTTTTCTTTTCTTAGATATTCTGTGTGCTGATGAAAGTGTTGAATATATTAAGACTTGCTACGAATAGAAATATAATTAAATGATTGCATTAGATGAAAAAGAAAACTGGTTTAGATCAAAAGAAAGGCAAAACCCAATGCTCTGATTCAAGTCACGTAGGCAGATGCAGGCACCAATAAAGTCCTTTATTACATTGCTAAACCATGGCAGATGGGCCTCCATGGGTGTTGGTAAAACTTCACCCCACTTTTCCCCACAAAACAACCATCACCAGTCAATGTAACCCACCAGTTAGGTCCATTACTCACCAGAACCAAGCCCCCCCTGCAAACATGAAGAAAGAAGAAGTCCAAATCCCAGTGTGGAGGTTGAAAAACAGGGTCTGCAAGTCACAATCCAGAGTCAAAGTCCACAAAGCAAGGAATGCAAATCCAAAGGCAGAAACGCTAGTCGAAGTCCAGAAGTTAAGGTTTCCAAAAGTCAGGGGACTGAGTACTAAGACAACTGGTTGTTTCTGATGAACGTGTCCTTCCCCAGTCTCTGGTTAAATAACCCTGAAGCAGGTGTTCCTTGTGAGGAGAGATGGATAGTCTCCTCACAAGCAGCCTCACAAACCTCCTCAGGTTCCCTCTGCCCCCCTCTCCATGCCTTTGGACTGGGTGTGGGAGGCAATTGTTCCTCATCAAGGGAAGCTGCTGTCTCTGCTGTCCTGAACTTCCCCTGCATTCGTGAAGGCAGGCAGCTCCCATCCAGTTGACCACTTCCCCCAACACTGGAGGGGCATTGCCTTCAGACCCTGGACTTTCATGTCATTTCTGTTGCATGATTCTGGTTCCAGCTCCTCTTCCTCTGAACCAGATTCCAACAGGGCCATGACAACTGATTCCCTCTCTTGCTCTTTGGAAATGATGTAAACAGTAGTTTTCATGTCTGCTTTTTCAGTTCATTTTTAAATGAACTAATTCTAACATTTCTCAGGAAATCAAGATTGTCTTGGTTTCGTCATTAGGACCCTACATGGAGCAAGCATTGTTTTTTCATTGCAGGAAAATGATAAATAAACAAGAGCAAAACTATGAGTGGGCATTTAAAATACTGAAAGTAATAAAGCACCTGATTTCCCTTTGCACCTTTACATTTAAAAAGTGTTCTTCATAGTAAGATACTTTTTTAAACAAACATATCCATATTTACAGCAGAAATGACAACTATTGCATAAAATGTTCTCACTTAAATGAAAAAGGGTGAGGGGAAATACACTAGCAAAATATAATGAGAATGTATTTGCTTACCTTTTCTACTTGAAAAAAAAACACATTTTTCATATTTATGGACACTCTGCAAAGTGCCTTATCTTTTATGGGTCTGATTAATTATCGACTCTTTTTGGTTTGATTGTAAACCAC
This sequence comes from Laticauda laticaudata, assembly GCA_004320025.1. Lineage (NCBI taxonomy): Eukaryota > Metazoa > Chordata > Lepidosauria > Squamata > Elapidae > Laticauda > Laticauda laticaudata. The sequence goes on from BHFT01059444.1 coordinate 8,066, forward strand.
AATCTGATGCTAGACCTGAGCCAGTCACATTGCTAGTTAAATATAAACACACAACTGATTAAATTTGTGTAAACACAGTAGCTTTAGCAAAATGCTTCCAGAAGAGCTGGCAAATTACATACATTTGGAAATGATGTGAAAGTAGCAGATATTTCTGAGGGTCACTGATCAAATTGTAGAATTTCCCTGTTATTTCTCGTGCCCAACAAATAATACATATTTTAGTTTATTCATTGCTAAGACCTTATCCCCCTTCAATTGTTGTAGAAAGGGATTATTCTAAACATCTGATTGGTTTTTAGGGAAGAGTGGGCAGAAGATCCATGGACACCATATCTTCATATCTTCTGTGCTGAAACTACTAGAGCAGTGTTTCTCAACCTCCACAACTTTACAATGTATGGACTCCAGTTCCCAGAATTCCACAGCCAGTATGATGCTCATTAGAAAATCAGATATCACTCCCTCTGTTTTGCCCTTTCCCATGTAGTTTGCTATTTTTATTTGCTTGCTTACAGAAACATGCAAAACTGTATCCTTACACATACCCCAGAGATGAGAAATGAATGACAATGTATAGTTCTTTGTGCAAGATGCCACTGGCATTTCAAAATGAAATCAATGAGATTTTCAAATGAAGTCTTCCCAAGTTTTGCAAATACCCAGCTGGGACTTGGTGCTGAATTCATTGCACATCGAGGGGGACATTGATAGGCCCTAGAATGGCAATAACTTTCAAATAAAGTATCGTGTGGTTTTTTTTTTTTTGGTGTGTTTTGGAAGGGATAATGAGGGGTGCACAGTCTTGATGTGCAGCTTGCAATTTCTGAAAAGGTGCCTAGTTTTTTTAACCCTCTAATAGCTGAAGCAGAGATACCAGAGAATATAACTTGAATCCACATTTTAAGGGAAATTGCTTAATTTGCACTCTCTGGGTAATAGACAGATTTAGAGATGGATTCTGTATTTGGAGGTGTTATGTAGCCATGATTTGCATGTTATGTAGGATTACTCATCAGTAAACATGCAATTACTAAATGGCAGCAAAGAATTAAGAGTTTTCTCAAGTCAGCATTAACTCCTGATGACTGCCTGGTTAGTCCCTGCAGTTTTCTTGACAAATTTTTGGAAATAATTTGACCTTGCCTGCTTCCTAGGGATGAGAGAGTATGATTGATTCCAGGGTCATCCAGCTGGCTTTGTGCCTAAGGCAGGACTAGAACTTACGTGTCTCCATTTCTAGCCTGATGCTTTAACCTTTACATCAAACTGGCTCTCCCTAATGTCTTAGGAAAAGGTGTACATAAAATGGATACGTTAGTCACATGAAATGTATTTCTTCTTCCTTTAAAAACAAAACGGGTTTATAATTAAATGCAGGCATTTATCAATCCAGATGTCTAGACTAGTTTTTACATTCTTATGTATAAAGGCAAGACACTTGTATAAGCACAGCACCAAAGGAGCATTAACAGTCTTTCCTCCTCTTTGTGCAAGTGAAAATTTGTGCAAGTTGCCTCCAGTGAAAATTCTTCCCTTTAGTTAACTCAACCTGAGATGCTACCAAAAATGTTTTTGTCACAAAGTCAAATCATTCACACTTAAATTACCTTCCAGAACTTAACTGAGGACTTTATAGGTCTGTGTCAGCTGCACTCAGATTCATATTATTTTCTTTCTTCATAGATTCCTTATCTCAGAAATTGGCTAGTCTGGAAAATCTTAAATACAGAATGTGGTGGAATGGAAAAATGAAGAATTTCATTTATCCTTGAGCTGGAATATGTCTAGATCATTTTAAGATGTGGCAAATCATCCTTACAAGCACCGTTTTGAAACAACCCTCTCCCTTGATTTCCTTTCTCGGAAATATTAGATATAAAAGGGCTATCTTGCTTAGGGTAGGAGAAATCAAACTTCAGACTTTCAAAAACTAGGACTTTGTTGAAAAAGCTGGGTCAAGAAATGAAATCAGGTTCAAAATAAGAGTGGTGATGGTAGTGATGTGGAAGCCACATTTGAATCAGGGATCAGGAGATAGACTCAGCTATTTACTCTAGCCAGCAATGGGACAGTCTATTTGTATCATTTTTGTATCACTTTTCCTCTGTTCCTTTCTCTCCCTTTTCCAAATTCATGTTTTGGAAGGCAATACCTTTAATTTGCACTCAATGACACACATATGTATGCCACTGAGTGCAAATTAAAGGTATTGCCTTCCAAAACATGAATTTATAAAGCTATATCCAACTACTATAAATCTAGATGTAATCTCCATTGATAGGAATATTTATTTTGGAGAATCTATGCACCAAAGTGCACTATCCTTGTATTTTCTCTCTAAACAAGAAAAGTTTGAAAACTATTTTGGAATCATTCGTTTGCTAAATATATTTTTTTTTGCATGTTGGAGAATGTTATTTTGATCTGGGTAAAAATTGAATTTTAATTGTTTTAAATATTGTGTATATGTATTGGACTTACTGTATGCCTTCTAGAGTCATCCTTAACAAATCCAATAAATAAATAAGTAGATAAATATATAAATAAGGAAAAAACAAACAAACAAATAAATATCAGTGTTCTTTATAAGAAGCTCACAGGTTTCCCGACTAGAAAAGCTCCAGTTCTTTTTTTGTTTTGCTTTCTCATAGTAAATTATGAATCATGATCGCAGGTGAATTGTTTGAAAATCTTTAGTGTTACATGGCTGGGAGCACAAGAAGATTAATTTCATTGCTGGGAAACACAATTATTGCAGACCGGGTGTGCAGAATAATAACCCTCTTGGAATAAAGTTTATATTTATTATGGAAACCTGTGTTCTTTAGCAACAGTTTTGGAGGATCAACGAAGAATTAACAGGTGCCCAAGTGCCTTTCAATTTAGTAAGCATAGTACAATCAAAACAGCAACCCAAAATACTTATATTTTACCAGACTTTACAGACAGAACAGATTTGTTTATCGATACCATTACAATTCCTTGAGGTGTGAAAGTTGCAATATGTAAGAGGTGACTAGACAAGCTGTATGACAGGTATTCTGCAAATGTGTCAAACAAGGCAGACAATTGAGAGGCAAACAGAAAATGGAAGCATGTGGGTATGCAGAGAGGAATAATGAATAGGCCAAGGGATTAATAAGGTACTAACCCAAACCAAGCCCAGGCTGACTCTATTGCAAGCTTTATCCTGCAGAGAATTATATATTTAGTGCTTATGAATCTGATGCTACTTTATTGACTGAGATGCAAAAAACTCATTTTTTGGTTGTTGCTTCCAATAATCCTTCAATGGGATCCCTGGGACTGCAGTGGAATATTAAAGTTTCTTTACTGCTAGAATTAGACTTGCAAGACTGTGTTTGATATAACTTCTGAACTTTCAGGCTGTGTTTCAGTCCAGCTCCCTCCCTCCCTCCCCTCTCCCGTCCCTCCCACTCACTTTTCCAAGATACTGCAGTACAAAATGGGGAGATACAGGAAAAGGAACTCTGAAGAGGCAAACAAGGCCTGTGCCACAGTTTGGATAAGGCCATTCACCTAGATCTGGGGTGTCAAACTCATGTTGTCACAGTGGCATCACATGACGTATCAGGACTTCTCCCCCTTTTGCTAAACCAGATGTGGGTGTGGCCAGTGCATCATGCATCCGGCCCTCGGGCTGGGAGTTTGACAGCCCTAACCTAGGTAGTAATCCCCCTCCCAGATGAGGGATTCTCTGGGGAATTACATGTTTTCATCTCTACCATTGAAATATAAGAGCCAGTACATCTGACTAGAGATTCAACGTTTCTCCAGAAAGCTTGAGTACAGCTCAGGTACATCCCAACCACACATACCTTCATTCTTTGGAAAATATCTGCCCTTCCAATGACTTGGAAAAATGATCTAGGGTTAATAAAGCCAAATTTAAAGCTAGAACCTATTTTGAAGAGCTTTGTATCCAATATCCAGAAAGGCAGATTTTAATATTTTGAGAGCAAAGTTATGTATCTATGCATATGTGTGTATGGACCTTTGCACACCTATGTACCTACAGGATGCTGCATTTCAATGTTTAAATAGTCTAGACATTGCTTTTCAAACATATATCTTTTTAACATTTATATTTTATCAGATTTTACTAATCTAGTTGAAATTATAATTTAGTTTGCTACTGGTAGTATGGTATGTCATAAGCTAAATAGATTTTAAAAATGTGCACAGACCTATAGATGTGGAGCAAAAGATCTTTTTCGACCATGAGGCAAAGATTTGTTACCTAAGCTAAGTGTTATGTTCAGCTTGGGAGGGGCTTCAGGCCAGCAGAAATGACTATGCCAGGCATAAATAAAAGTTGTTGCAATCTTGAATGAAGTATTTAATGAGGTGTGTTCTTATATGTTTATTTAATGAATTTATGTAGCCATCCATCCCCAATTATGGCTCTAGACAGCAAACACAAGATTAAAAACTCACAGAACAAGAACAAATAATAACAAACAATGATACTATGATAGTATAAGGGCCTCTGAGGGCAGGCACATTCAAAACACATAATCCCAGTCACATCAGAAAAAGAACACACACACACAATGATGGGTTCACCCAACATACTGGCTCCATGTCCATGGGGATATCAATTAGTATCCCAGTATTGAAAGCTTCTCACTTCTTCACCCAAATAATATTTTGAGATTTTCAACTTGAGTGCTTCAGCAATGCTGAAAAACAACTGAAATAGGGGAAATCTGCTATTTTCTCAATGTCCATTCCAACTTGGGGGAGGCCTTCTGTTGGAACAGTGTGCCTGTTGTGCCATCTTCTACTTCTCCCAAAGTCAGATTTATTACCTCCTTTATTGAAGACAGTAGGAGAGATTGGCTGGAAGATGGAACAGCTGAATAGTGGGCAGGGCTGCTCTCATTTGGAGACATTCCGATATTCAAGATCCAACTGTTAGGAATATGAGGCCACTTACATGCATATATGCATTGCATGACTACAATGTATGTAATGCTTGTATGCCAGCTATGGTAAGGGGACTGGAATTACAAAAACAATTGAAGCACAGCAATGAATGGAATTTTCTAAGGTTATAGTGCTGTTAGGAAAATGATGAAAACATAAAATAGATTGTCTGCCTGTCTCTCTCACCACATTTTTTTTAAGAATAGAATTCTTTATTGACCAAGTGTGATTGGACACACAAGGAATTTGTCTTGGTGCAAATGCTCTCAGTATACATAAAAGAA
>BHFT01059455.1:0-14928 GCA_004320025.1 Laticauda laticaudata
AACCTGACCACGCCCACCTGGCCACACCCACAGAACCGGTAGTAAAAAAAAAATTGAATCCCACCACCGGGGTGGATTACATGACCCCCCCAGGACATTGCTATGGTCCTAAATACAAGTCCATTGCCAACTGTCTGAATTTTTATCATGTGACCATGAGGATGCCACCATGGTCATAAGTGTGAAAAACAGTCACAAATCACTTTTTTTCAATGCTGTTGTAACTTTGAACTGTGATTAAATTGAATTTTAATTTGCCCACTGTCCAAGACTATCTGTACCTTGTCTGAATTTTAAAGGAAGTTGTGGGGGCTCCAATGAATCCACCCCCATTCAAATCATAAGTCTCTAGCCACATCTCTCAGAGTAAAAAAAAATTTTTTTATTAGGAATGGCCATGTTGGCATTAGCTGGGTGCAGCTGACAATAAAATACATCATTCATTTCCCCCTTGACCCTGGATGTATATTCTCCAATGGGACACTTCCATAGCCAAGAGTCAGTGTCATGCCGCTGGTGGAGACTGACTCTGAGGGAGAGGAGGAACAGCCGACAGGGAGTGGAAGTGGGGCTCCGGAGGTTGTGGAGGAGGNACATCCTCCAGCCCTTATCTTGCCTGGTTTGTGTTGCTTTTTTCCTTCTTCTTGTAACTGTTTGTGTGGGAGTTTTTGTCCTCCGACAAGAATAGTCAAGAACATTCAGAGCTTGGAAGCAAAGAGAAGGAATAAAAGGGGCTTCTGTGTTTTCTGTGACTGTGTTTGTTTTGTATCCTATCCTGGGTCATCACAGTCATCAATCATGCTCTCCAGTAATATTCTTGCGTGCAGACAACTTTGGGCTGCCAAGGGGATTATCTAAGGCATTTGAGGAATGTACAGCTTTCCCCCACTCCCTTTTTGATGGCAATGAAAACAACCAAAGGAGTATTTTTTTTTTTAGTTGACAGATGTATAGTCTGAACAACTCAATTTTTTGCTGGATTTCTCACTATGAGATCTCATCTTCTCCCCCACCCACCCAGGCAACATAAAATGCAGAAAATATTAAAACAGAAGGAATCTAATTATTGATAATGTGCCCTGCTAGTTCATATTATCTCTTTGCTTTGCTTTGCTAGTTTATTAATAGAACAACTAGGGCTATTTGTTAAATATTTAGGCCACCTCTCAGAGAGAAAAAATGTCTTTTTTAGGACAGCATCCAAGGTTGATTCAATCATCAATTTTCGCAGCTCTACTGTCTGGCATTGTTATTTCATGATATCATGGCTGCTGTTTTTTATAAGGTTTAATTACATTGTTTTCGCCTGCATTATTTAAAACTCAGAAGGGAAGAAAAATCCAGCTGCCGCTGATTCGCCCAAAGGTGAATCACAGAAGGTGGCTTTATCAGCTGCTAAAAACTCTTCAACACGCAAATCCTCAATTTACGACCAGTTGCTTAGTGACTGGACATTACAACAGATATGTAAAAAAATGTGGATTTGCAACCCGGATCCAAAGTTCCCAAAAGTCAAAGTCGTCCCCCCACTTCTGTGGTCACATAACTCCACTTTAGGCTCTTGGCAATGTGGCAATTCCATTTTTGGGCAAAACTGTATCGATCGGTTCACCACAGGGATGGAATTCTAACAGCCGTTCAGACCGGTTCGGGCGAACCGGATGTTAAATTTGCCATCTGGTTCACCAAACCAGGTATTGAAGTGACTGGCTGGCCCCACCCACCCCCCTCACCCTCCACACGAACCATTTTCGATGCAGGTTAAGTGCAGGGTCAGTGCGGAAAAAATTGGGCCTTCCGGAAGTACCCGAAGTACGAAAGCGTGCCTGTTTCCAGGTTTCCAGAGGCCTCCGGAGCCCAGGGGAGGCCATTTTAGCCTCTCTCAGAGGCCTGAGGGAAGCCCCCGGATCTCTGGGGAAGGCAAAAAACGGCCCTCCGCCGGAAGTTCTGGTAGGCCACGCCCACCATGGCCATGCCCACCAGCAACTGGGTAGCGAACAAGTTGGAAATTTTTGAATCCCATCCCTGTGCTTAAGCGATGGTGGAGTTCGCTGGACGACTGCACTGTTCGCTTTAGGGACACGCATGGTCTTTGTTTAAGAACCTCTGCAAAAAAAAGGGGAATAAAAATCAAGTCGGTCGCTGGACTGACCTGCTTTATGACTGTTATGACTTACATCGGTCATGGGCAGGCTCTATTATGCGTCAAAAGTCGAGGACTAGATGTGGCTTATTTGAAACTATGGAGGCAACCACCTCCTTTTGCAGCGTTTCAACATCCCAGTTTATTTTTTTTATATTTTTCTTTCGTAATACTTAATCACCCATCTCTCCCAAATGAGAGGGACTCTGAGCGCTGTGCAATAAAATCAATAAAAGCTAATGTTAAAAACAGAATGAATGTAAGATTAAACCAGTTTTAAAATTATAACAAATAACATCCTAGGCAGGTAGTCCTTGACTTATGCCTATCATAAGCCATTTCCACTGCTAAGCAAGGCAGTGATTAAGTGAGTTTTATTAAAGCGACGATGTCTTTTTCCCAACACTGTGTGAAAACCTAAAAAAACGACAAGGCTGCTTTAAAAAGCTGCTGTGTTCATAACCCCACATCTTTTAAACAGGCAGTCCTCGGCTTACAAAATTCCTGTGGTTAAGCGAGGCATTGGCTCCATGAATTTCTGTCCTGTTTCATGACCTTCCTTGCCTCTGTTGTTAACAACCGGTTGTTAAGCGAATCTGGAGTTCCCCATTGATTTGGCTCTTCGGAAGTCTGCGACCGTCATAAATACGAGGCAATTGCCAAGCATATGACTTTTTTTTTTGATGGAAATATTTTATTCACATGTTTTCCTTTTAAAAAAAAATATTTTTTTTTATTTTAATTATAAGAATACAACACAGTGCAGCCATTCTGGACTTACAATTGTTATACATATATAAATGTTACTTCACCATTTACAATCCTCTTGTTTGATACATTGTTTACTAATTATTCTAATTATCACAGCTACTTGTGATGACCTGGAGTCTAACACAAATGTAACAAAATCCAAAACATAAATAAATGTTCGTTAATGCCTCCAACTTGGCCCCATTGTTCAATAATTGGAGATTAAACTTATTCAAAAATAGTCTTCAAAAGAAAGCAATACAGTCCGAACTTAATGAGCAGATAAAGGTGAAATAAAAAACCAAAACAAACTACAATGAAGGAATTTCCACAACGGACCAGGGTAAGTAATTACCAACTTCAAGGAGATAATAAGGCGCAGTCTGTTGGAAGGATGCCAACCAAGATAACTTCAGCCCAAAATAAAACAGGCTTTGCTTCTAGCAATGCTGTGTTTTAACTGTCTCTCTTATATACTATACTCCCCAGCTGCAACCAATGAGGGAGATCATGGCCGCTTCCTCTCTCGTAAGCCAGGTTGTTTCCTTCTCCATTCTTCCCTGCAAGCCCTAGGATGGAGAGGGGACGGGCCTGGTTCTTCCTCTGACAGCCCAGCCAGCCTCTGCCCTTCCCCAGCCTCCTCTACAACCTCCATAGCCACACCTCCACTCCCTGTCGGCTGTTCCTCCTCTCCCTCAGAATCCGACTCTAACAAGGGCCTTGTTGGATGACAGCAACTTATGTTCCAACCTTGCCTCCTTCTATGCAACTACTGATAAAATTTATTCCACGTTTCATAGTACTCAGATTCCCCCTTGTTTTTTTAATTCTGGGGTTAACCTGTCTGATTCTTCACAGGCCATAATTTTCCTTATTATCTCTATTTCTGGTGGTATGCTTTCCTTCTTCCAGTATTATACATATATTATTCTAGCCGCCATCAACACATGTACTATTAGATACATTAAATCTTTCCTATATCCTTCTGGTATTATTCCTAGGAGAAAAAATTCTGATTTAAATGGAAAACACTTTCCCACTCATGTCTGGATCAGTCTCCAATATTTTTGTTGCAACGTTGCAGATCCACCACATGTGACAAAATGTGCCTGATACATCTTTGCACTGTCCAACAATTTGGAGATAGACAAACATCTGAATTTTGATCACGAGGATGCTGAAGAGGTCATGTGATGACCCAGGCCGTGGCACAAAGGCAACACAGTCACATAAGTAAGAAAAGTCCCTTTAATACCTCCAACTTTGCCCCCCAATGTCCAGTTACCTTCAGCTGGAGAAATAAACTTTCCCAAGAAAAGTCTTTAAGTGAAGGAAATTCAGTCCAAAAACAAAGTACATAAAAAATGTAAATAAAAATCCACACAAACCATGCTGCAGCCATTAACTGGACAGGGGTCCTCTTCCTTAACGTCTGAAGTTTCCGGTTGTTTTGTGTGTGTCAACCCTTCTACGGTCCTTGGGTCTATTCGGTCAATAACAGATAACTCACTATTTGCTTCAAACAAGTTGCTGTGCACAACCTCCCTTTTTAAACACTGTGTTCCCAGCTGCAGCCAATGAAGGGAATCAGGGCCTTTTCCTCTCCCATAAGCCACGCAACTCATGTTGCTTCCTTCTCTGTTCCTCCCTGCGTGCCCTAGGATGAAGAGGGGGTGGGCCTGGATTCCCTCTCCCTTGTTCTACCTCTTCCCTGCTCTGTCCAGACTGTGCCCTTCCACAGTTTCTTCCACAGGCAACGGAGCCACACTCCCACTCCCTGTCAGCTGCTCAGCTTTCCCCTTGGAATCAGATTCTGACATGGACATGACAGGTCATAACTGTCCATAGGTCACTTTTTTCAGCACCGTAGTAACTTTGAACAGTCACTAAATGAACCATTGTACATCGAGAACTACCTGTAATAACAATTTTAATTATCTCATGACAGGTATCAGGCTGGTCCCTTCCTTGTTGGTATTTTGAATACAGAGCTGTGTCGATAAGTTTTTCCCTCGCTTAACAGCCCATCTTTCGCTTGTGTTTTTATTGTGTTCCTCCTTTCGGATGCCATTCCTACTGTTCTTACTGTTAAGTTAATTTTTAATTAATTTTTATGTTCCGCCTAAGCTGCTGAGAACCTTTCCTGATTGCAGCGGGATAGAACTGTGCAAAATAAATAAATGCATAAATACACTTTGCCCAATGCTGTTCAAAGATAAAAGGTAATGAGAAGTTAAACTGCAATAGACTCGGCGTGGATGCATCTCATCTTGAGTTGGGAGGTTGCAATCGTGTTGCCTCGCTTATAAGCACAAGCATCTGAAGAAAAGAAGGCATCATCTATAGAACACCAAAGCAAAATTGTGGGAGCAGGAAAAACACCTTTCCCAGATGAAGAGGGAAGTGTTCTGACCGAGGCTTCCCAAGTTCCCGATAAAACCCCTTTTATTTAGGTTAAAGTGAATTCCTCTCCAGCAAAGTCCAGGCCAACAGTCTTTCAAGAGATTCCACAATTACAGACCCTTACCAGGCTTGGAGAGTTGCCAGGCCGATATCTTCCAAACGACATGCTGTAGCAGCAATTGCTTGGCAAGAAGTCAGGAACAGACCTTCACTCTAATGACTTGAACTAATTGTCTCCTGCAAACACCATTCCCCTTTCGCTCCTATTTAATTCCCTATGGGAGGGGCCATTCACTGTCCACCTGAGCCTTTACTCCCGAGTCAACCTGTGTTCCTTAGCTGTTCCCTTCTGGCAGCTCTGTGCATGCGCACACTGGGAACAGGCTCCAGCTGTTCTTCTGCCCCACTGATCTCCGACTCTGAAGGCAGATGGTTCTCCATGAAGACTTTGAGATCCCTCTCACAGTTCTTGCTGTTAAGCCTGGTTTCACCCAATCTATATGTGTACTTTTGATTTTTCTTGCCTAAGTGCAAGACTTTACTTTTCTCTATATTAAATTTCATTACTGTGATGATTGTGAGCGTGAGAATTGGTCATAAATCATATTTTTAGTGCCTTTGTAACTTCAAATGTTCACTAAATGAATGGTTGTAAGTCAAGAATTAACTGTACTGTATTGTTATAAAGCCTAAGTGATACATAATATTATTTGAGTGGAGTGATATTTATTCAGCATTGACTAGAGATTCCTAACACCCTAATGTGGAGATAACTTACATCTTTAGAGATAAAGAGAAGTTTACGTCAATATTAAGTAAGATTTCTGAAAGGTCAGCTGTGGATAGGCAGAAAAATATTTTAAATTTTGCATCCAGTGTTAAATGCGGCATTAATAAACAGCATCAAAGCACCTCAAATGATCTGTTTTACAAGAAAGATTTTTGTCGTAAGCTTTATATTTAATACCAAGATCTTCATCTTATTGTATCATTTTTGTAGATACTATAGATTACATCAGTGGAATACAAAATAGATAAGTCCTGGGAATTGATAGATTTATCAAACATCTTTCTAGACTGCTTGAGAGATTGGGAGAAAGAACAGAAAAAGTTCAAAAAAATGCCCCAATTAGGAATCAGTGAAGCATCAAATAGTGATTTTAGAACAGTTTTGGCCCTAAAAGCTAATGAGGAAATTAGTTTTGGTGTGGGCTTAAGAAAAACGTAATCAAGTTACAAACTCTCTACTTTCCTCACTATTTTAGCCATTCCAAACAGGCTGGTATATAAGCAAATGTTATGTAAATCTTGTCTCATCTTTTTGAGGGGCACCAATCCCTTTTTTTAGGACAATGCATGAATGGGCATCTCAAAGGAACATCGGGCCAGAGTGGTGTTTCTCAACTTTGGCAAGCTTAAGATGGGTGGTTTTCAACTCCCAGAACCCCCCAGATAGCATATTTTAGGAAGGGTGGACTTCAACTCCCAGAATTCCCTAATCAGCATGCTTGAAGATGGGTGGACTTCAATTCCCAGAATTCCCCAGCTATCATGTCTTAATATAGGCAGACTTCCACTCCCAGAATTCTCCAACCAGCATGCTTTAAGATGGGTGGGTTTCATTCTCCAGCTATCATGTCTTAATATAGGCAGACTTCAATTCCCAGAATTCCCCAGCCAACATGCTTTCAGATGGGTGGACTCCAATTCCCAGAATTCCCCAGCCAACATGCTTTCAGATGGGTGGACTCCAATTCCCAGAATTCCCCAGACAGCATGCTTTCAGATGGGTGAATTTCAACTCCCAGAATTCCCCAGCCAGCAGGCTTTAAGATGGGTGGACTTCCACTCCCAGAATTCCCTAACCAGCCATGCTGGCTGGGGAATTCTGGGAGGGGAAGTCCAAACATTGTAAAATTGCCAAGGTTGAGAAAGGCTAGAGTAGAAAACACCGAGCAAAGGAAGAAGAGTTCAGAATCAAGAAGATGCCTCTTCTAATGCTCCCTGCACATGTTTGCATGTGAACAAAAAATCACCCTGCTTCCTGGTAGAGCCTCACTCTCTGGAGAAGTCCATCCAGCAACAACCGAGTTAAAAGGCGAGTGTCACGCTGGCATTGACCCCAGGTTGAACTGACTAACTTAATAAGGCTGTGTCAGCCCCCCATCCCTAATCACATAAATCTTTTTGCTGCACCAGCAGCTGGCCTGACTCCCTGACATTACAGTGGAGGGGAGAAAAAAATTAAGCCATCTCACCAGAGGGAAAAGTGCATTATCTCCAGAGATGGGAGGAATATGGAAAGAACCAGTCATTAAAAAAAAAAAAAGGAATNCAGAGATGGGAGGAATATGGAAAGAACCAGTCATTAAAAAAAAAAAAAGGAATTTCTGCCCCATCTTCGTTGCGGCAAAAGTGGGCCTAAAAGGCAGTTTAAAAAGACTTTCAGGAACTCCTGAGAAGGAAATTTGGGCAAAAAAGCTAAGAAGCCATTATGAAGGAATGCTGTGGATGAAATGCAAGCCCCATTTAGTGAAACCAGCCTTCGTACTGTCAGAAGGATAATTTGGGGTCCCACTCGAGCCGGGGTTGCACAAAAATAAAAATGAAATCAAGACTGCTCTTTGAGGAAAGGAGAGATAATTCTTCCACAAAGCAAAAGGGTTGCTTTGGGGGGACAGCTGTAGAGAAATGGGGTACAGAGATATTGTTTTTTAGCAGAGTTGTCCTGTAAGTAGAAACACATATCTGCTGATTCTAGGGTGACACTTGACTTGACCCCAGAATTCCCCAGTCAGTACGCTTTAGGATGGGTGGACTTCGACTCCCAGAATTCCCCAGTCAGTACGCTTTAGGATGGGTGGACTTCGACTCCCAGAATTCCCCAGTCAGAAGGCTTTAGGATGGGTGGACTTCGACTCCCAGAATTCCCCAGTCAGCAGGCTTTAGGATGGGTGGACTTCGACTCCCAGAATTCCCCAGTCAGAAGGCTTTAGGATGGGTGGACTTCGACTCCCAGAATCTCCCAGTCATCAGGAATTCTGGGAATTGAATCCATCCATCTGAGATTGGGAGGCAGGGCCTTCCTTATAATAAATGCTACTAATCAGATCTCTGGAGATGTAATCTTTGGATTAACTCTTTTGGTTTTAAATTGCAAGATAGGGAAGGCAGACATTCAGTTATAATTGGTTGGACTGGACTTATTAAATTTGAAACTATAATAAAATTTGAAGCGGATATATAACCCATTCTAGGGCCCTCTCTGATGCACTTCCTTTTAATAAATATTACTAATCGGAGCTCTGGAGGCCTATCCATTGCATTTACTCTTTCTAGTCCCAATTCCCATGGGTGAAATGTGATTTATGGTTTACAAACTACGATCCGTGCATAGGGATCATAAGATCAATACAAGTTTCTAATCACTTAATAAAATTTGCCAGCTGGAAAAAAAGGGCTACATCACTTCTTCTGATTTGTTTTGGGAAGCACAGGTAATCCTCGACTTACGACCACAATTGGGTCCAACATTTCTCTTGCTAAGCGAGAGACAGTCGTTAAGCAAGATTCGCCCCCGTTTTTACGACCTTTCTTCCCACTGTTGTTAAGCAAATCAACACGGTTGTTAAGTTAGTACCATGGCTGTTAAGTGAATTGGACTTCGTTGAGTTTGGTCGTGCGAAGGTCGCAAAAGGGGACCATGTGGCCCGTGGAACACTACAACCGTCATAAATATGAGTCAGTTGCCAACACTCCAATTTTTGATCAGGTGACCATGGGGATAATGCAACAGTCATTAAGTGTGAAAATCAGTCATAACTTACTTGTTTTGAGTGCCATTGTAAGTTCAAACAGGAACCAAATGAACTGTTCTAAGAAACCAGGCTCAATGGCAGGAACTATGAGAGGGATCTCGGAGTCTTAGTGGACAACCAACTAAATAGGAGCCAGCCATGTGCAGCAGCAGCAGCCCAAAAAGCCAATGCAAATCCTAAAGTTGCAGTCAACAATAGGGATGTTTACAATCAAGATCAAGGAGGCACTAATATCACTCTATAAAGCCCTAGGAAGACCACACCTAAAGTACTGCATCACTTTTGGTCACCACAATTATAAAAAATGTTGAGCTCCAGAGAAATGTGCACCAGGAGAAGAGCAACCAGGATGATGATGGCGATTGGAGGCTAAAAACACATAAAGAAGGTCTGTTGCAGGAACTGGGCCTGCTAGTCTAGGGAAGAGAAGGACCAGGGAGGCAGGAGAGCATCTTCCAATATTGAGAGGGGCTGCCCCAAGAGGAAGGAAGGGGGGTCAAACTATTTTCTGAAGCACCCGAGGCCAGAGAAGCGAATTAATAGATGGAAACTGATCAAGGAGATCTCAATCTGGAAATAAGAGAAACTTTCTGACAGGGAGAACAATGCAACCATGGAACAGAAAGTTTGTCTTCAGAAGATTATGGAGCGTCATCACTGGAGGCTTGCAAGAACGAGAATGGATTGCCATCTGTCAGAAATGGTGCCAGTCTCCTGCTTGGCGGACGTGAGTTGGACTAGATGACCTACAGGGTCCCTTCAATTCTGTTAATCTGTTATCGTTTAAGTCGAGGATTTGCCTTGTTTGTCAAGGCTGCAGAGGTGATGTACGGTGAATGTCTGCGATGGGGGGAAGACTAAGATGATCCCCATGACCCCCCCCCCAGATCCCTTCCAAACCCTTTAAGGCCTTTCCTTCTATGAAATAATTATATGCAGCATTGTGTAGTAACAGTCTTTCCAAGCAGTTTCACAGTACTCCCTCTTTTCTAGATGATCCTTGCAGTTATAAAAAATAGGAGCATTGCAAGAATTTTAATTTTTGGCAGGTTGTAAAACATGCCCAGTTGCTGTTGGGGTCTCTCAAAACAAGTATCAGCTGAAAAGGCGAGTGTGGTTGCTTGTGTTTGTGGTGATATGTTCTGGGTCAGTGCATATTTGATGCAAGGGCATTGTTTGGGAAAACACATACACAAAAACACAAAAAAGAGCTTTGTTTGTATCTCTTGTACCCTTTATCATTTTTTTTAAAAAAAAATCTCCTTCACATACAGCTGATATTATAGCACCCAATGGAGAGATAAACTGAAGAAAGAAAGAAAGAAAGAAAGAAAGAAAGAAAGAAAGAAAGAAAGAAAGAAAGAAAGAAAGAAAGAAAGATGCAGGGAGGGGCAGAAAGATAGGGGGAAAAAGACAGAGAAAACACAGAAAGAAAGAAATTAGAGGAAGAAGAAGAAACAAAAAGACCAAGAAAGAGAAAAAGAAAGAATGATAGACAAGAGCAAAAAAGAAAAGAGTAAAAAAGAGAAAGAGACAGAAATAGAAACAAAGAAAAAGAAAGACAGAGAAAACACAGAGAGAACAAAATAGAGAAAGAAGAAAGAAGAAAAAGAGAGAAGAGAGAAAAAGAAAGTGACAAAATAAGAAAGAGAAAGATAGAGAAAAAGAGGTAGAAAGAGAAAGACAGAGAAAACAGAAAAAATAGAGAAAGAGAAAGAAAGAGGAAGAGGAAGAAACAAAAAGAGGAAGAAAGAAACAGAATGATAGAAAAAAGAAGAGTAAAAAAGAGAAAGAATAGAGAAAGAGAAAACAGAAAGAAAAGAAAGAGGAAGAAAAAAGAGAGAGAAAAAGAAAGTGACAGAGTAAGAAAGAGAGAAAAAGAGAAAAAAAGAGAGAAAGAAAGAAAGAAAGAAAAGAAAAAAAAGGGCATGCACTATGTCAGTCTCCTTTTTAAATTCAGTCATCATATTATTATGTTGCTCTTTAAATTGTACATAAGGCTATAATACGCTGTGTTTTTCTTCAAAGAAATGTTAATTGTAATCAATTCATTGATTGATCGACTGGATTTCTTAAGGCCAGATTCCAATTCCGAGAAGACTCTGAGCTGCCCACAGTGGCTCCAAGGCAGATGTAAAAACCACATTAAACACCACGTAATTGCCCAGACCGAATAACTCTCATCAATGTGTAAAAACTCGACAAACCAGGCCCAAGTGACTTTCTCCTCGGATTACGGCCATGCGCTCTTCCTGGGGCTACCCTCAGAGGTACCCCAGGAAGAGGTACCCCAGGAAGACTACCTCATCTCAGGGTAGTCCATCTACCCTGAGATGGACATCAAGAATCCATCTCAGCTGGGCAGCCATTTTATTTGAAGAATGTATTGAAGAGTCTGCAACCACAACGGGGAACAGAACTTCGGCCGCTAAGTTGAGGAAGTTGCTAAGCGAGTTGCGCCAGATTTTATAACCATTTTTAAAAATCTGGTTGTTAAGCAAATCCCCACGGTCATTAAGCGAATCTGGCTTCTCCCATTGACTTTGCTGGTTGGATTACAAGGGGGAATCATATGACCCTGGGACATGGCAACTTGTCATGAATGCACACAAATTGCCAAGCTATTCTGACCCAAACCCTTTTCCAATAAGACAAACAATAACCAAAGGGAACAGAAACCTTTTAATGAGTCTTATGAATCCCCAGTTAAAAGGTTGCTGCAAACTAATTAACTTTGATAAATACAAATCTCGCCAAAATTGTGCAAGACTGCCAAAAATCAGATAAGAAATATTTCATAACCCTTTAAATACCAACTTAAATACCAACTTCAGATACTGCAATGTCCATGAGGCTGAGTTTCAAAATGTCTTTGCTTCCTGCAAAGAACATTCATTTCACAGCTGGCTTTTATCTTCTTGAAGGAGGGGCCATTACCTTGCAGCCTTACTCCCGAGTCGCCCGTGCTGCTGCAGTTGCTCTTTCCTGCGAGCAGCACACTTGGCACAGGCTCCTCGGGAACTTCCTCATCTCTGCTGCCAACCCCCACAATCACTGAAGGCAGCAGTCCACTCCCTAATGGTCCTGGCCCCTCATCTGAGTCCTCGGTCTCTTCAGCAGTCCGCACCAGTTGCCGGCTAACCACAACACAAGTGCTCAAATCACAATAGTGTGACATGTCCTACAACGGTCGTAACTGTGAGGACCGATTCGTAAGTCACTTTTTCAGCACCATCATAATGTCGAATATAGGTAGTCCACAAGTGAGGCCAAAATTTGTTGCTAAATGAGACATGTGTTCAGTGAATTTTATTCCACTTTATGACTTTGCTCGCTACCAACGTTAAGGGAGTCACTGCAGCTCATAGGTTAGTGACACGGTTGCAAAGCAAATCTGGTTTTCCCATCGATTTTGCTGGTCAGAAGGTTGCAAAAGGGGATTGCATGACCCCCCTGGTCATAAGTATGAATCAGTTGCCAATTTTTGATCACGTGACCAGAGGGATGCGGCAACAGTCGTAAGTGTGAAAAACAGTCATGTCACCTTTTTCCAGTGCCATTGTAACTTTGAACGGTCACTAAATGAACTGTTGAAAGTCGAGGACTTACCTGTGATAATTAATGTCATAAGTTGAGAACCAGCTGAATTTCCTCCATATCTGTTTAAATCAGTGCAGAGAATATAAGAAATTGGAATTTATGACAGTTGGGATCGGAATTGGAGGGTAACCTCCCTAACACATTCAATAAATAAATACCTAACATTTAAGATAAGCAGATGATATCTTGTAAGCAAAAGTGCGTACAAATTAGAATGGAAAATAATTTCCTGACAATGAGAACAATTATTCAGTGGAACAACTTGCCTCCAGAAGGTGTAAATGCTCCAACACTGGAAGTTTTTAAAAAGATGTTGGATAACCATTTGGCTGAAATGGTATAGGGTTTCTTGCCTAGGCAGGGGGTTGGACTAGAAGACCTCCAAAGTCCCTTCCAATTCTGCTATTCTGTAATTCTGTTAATTCTACTCTCTAAAGCACCCAAAGGCAGGACAAGGAGCAACACGTGGAAACTAATCAAGGAGAGAAGCTAGGATAAATTTCCTGACAATTAGAACAATTAATCAGTGGAAGAACCTGCCTCTCGATGTTGTGAATGCTCCAACACTGTCACTTATCTGAAATGGCATATGCCTAAGCAAGGGGTTGGACTAGAAGACCTCCCAGGTACCTTCCAACTCTTCTACTCTACTCTACTCTACTCTACTCCACTCCACTCCACTCTACTCCACTCTATTCCATTCTATTCCACTCTATCCCTTATTTCTATTCTATTCTATTCTATTCTATTCTATTCTATCCCTTATTCTATTCTATTCTATTCTATTCTATCCCTTATTCTATTCTATTCTATTCTATCCCTTATTTATTCTATTCTATTCTATTCCTTATTCATTTTATTCTATTATCTTCCTTATTCATTCTCTTCTCTTCTATTCCTTATTCATTCTATTCTATTCCTTATTTCTTCAATTCAATTCAATTCAATTCAATTCTATCCTATCCTATTCTATTCCTTATTCATTTTATTCTATTCTCTTCCTTATTCATTCTATTCTATTCTATTCTATCCCTTATTTCTTCTATTCTGTTCTATGCTATCCTATCCTATCCTATTCTACTGCTGATTCATTTTATTCTATTCTCTTCCTTATTCATTCCATTCCATATTTTCTATTCTATTCCATTCCATTCTCTTCTCTTCTATATTCTATTCTACACTCTCTTTTCCCTTCTCTCCTCCCCTCCCCTCACAGTCCATTTGATCCATCCATTCACCCATTCATCCCTCCATTTATTCTCTTCTCTTCTCATTCTATCCTATCGTATTCTGTCCTACCCTTTTCTATTCTGTAATATTTTAATTGTGGTTGCTGACCACTTTCGTTAAGACAGCGGATAAAAATCCATGAAAAAGAGTAAAAGCTTCTAATTAAATTAAGCAGGAAATAAAATTGAAAAATAAAAAATAAGATGGAGCAATAAACACAGTAGTAAAAGATTAAATACTGAAGACTAATTACCGCTTTAACAAACTACTTCATTAAGGTGCGAGAAGAGGAGAAGGCGTAAAAGAAAGAGAAAAAAATATAAATGGCATAAAATGCAGGCAGTGTTGGCAAATTGCAATCTGGCTTTCTAGTCAGGCTGCATAATCATCGTTTTGTTTGGCTGACTTACTCCGAGCAGAAATTACAAGGGCTCTTGTCAAAGCCGGAAAGGAAAAATGAAGCATCTGGGTGAAAGATTAAATATTTAAGGAGACAAAGAAAACGTCAGCCGTTTAATAAACGCAACGTGGACGGTGAAAAAGAGGAGAAAAGAAATAGATTTGTTTTTCCTCCAGCTCCGGAATAGAGAGAGAATGAAAGACAAATAAAAGAGGAGATTAATCTTAGAGTAGCAGGCAAGGAGAAATTTGCACCAGGATCGCAGAAGATAATTCAAAGACAATAACGATCACAGTGATAAAGCAATGCAGGGAGTCCTCGCTTTACAACAATTAACAGATGAACAGAGTTGGAAGGAACCTTGTAGGTCATCTAGTCCAACCCCCCCACCCAAGAAGGAGACCCTAAACCATTTCTGACAGATGGCAGTCCAGTCCAGTAAATGACTGCTTTTACTCCCTTCATAGAGTTTGATATCCAACCAAGGATAATTAGACATTGGGGCCCAAGTTGGAGGCATTAAAGGGAATTTATTCTACTTTTGTGACTGTGTTATTTTTGTGTCACACACAACTTGTGTGTCA
>BHFT01059461.1:0-25849 GCA_004320025.1 Laticauda laticaudata
TGGAACATTTTCTCGTCCGCTGTGTCCTTTTTACATACGTTTTGCATCCGTCGGCCTATGTGACAGGCCCTTTACATAGACTTGATCAGAGCCACTTTAATTCAGAATGAGAAGCGTGTACTGACAACTACGTATTTAACATCAGCTTGAATGTGATTGGTTAATTCTGAACACAGCCACATCCCTACTTATGTGACTATGTACTTATTGCTTATGCAATGACATTATTCGACATTATTTGTTATTGCTTTTGCTCCTGAAAAGATTTCAATTTATTTTTAAATTGAATTGTACATCTTATATGTTATATTAACAATAGCACTTAGATTTATATACCACTTTACAATGCTTTACAGCCCTGTCCAAGTGGTTTACAGAGTCAGCATTTTTGGATCCTCATTTTACCGACCTCAGAAGGATGGAAGCCTGAGTCAACCTTGAGCATGGTGAGATTTGAGCTGCCAAATTGCAGGCAGCTGGCAGTCAACAGAAGTAGCCTGCAGTACTGCACACTAACCACTGCACCACCCTGGCTCATAACATATAAACTGAAGTGATTTATCTTGCTCTGGTTTTCTTACATCACAAAAACCTGGCATTTTAACAGGGATGTGTAGACTTTTTGTATCTGCTGATGATAGACACTTGTTTTTTTAAGTATGAAAGCAAGATTTTTTTTAAAAAAAAAGAAGTTATAAAAGACAGTAACATGGATCTTACTATTGGAGCTTAAAAAGTTTTTTCCTTTGCTACTCCTTTTCATCATTTGATCTCATATTTTTAAAATGTTGTCTTTCCCTGCTTCTCTGACCCTTATGCAGATTTAAGTATCCTAGTGGCCAATGAATCACTATGTGGTCCCCTAAACAGAAAAATTCTACTACTTTTATTTACCGTTATGCTTTTTAACAAAAGAAGCTGTCAGTTGCAACAATTTTCTCTGCCTCTACCATGATGACTTATACAACAGACCTAATTAGTATCTCTGAGCTCTTAAACCAATATTTTGTAATCTAAACATTTAGGATTACAGTAGATGTCTTGGAAGACAAAAAAAAAATACTTCTGAATCAGTTTAGCTACAAATTTCTCTCTTTGGAACTTCGAATATATATTACTGATCCTCACTGGTTTTCAAAGTCCTATAATGCTATGTATATGTTTGCACAGAAGTATTTGGCTTCCATAATGAAAAGAATGTCCTAGATATAAAGTCAGTATGGTTATAGCAACTCAATTAAAATTAATGGTTATTAAATTAATTTTGATTAATAGTATTCTATTAATCCACTAAATACTAACATATAGTATGTTTAAATAACTGCAGAGCAATAGAGTTCAGTAGGATTGTATAACATCCTTAATTCTATCTCTATTTGAAGCATAAAAATAATATTACAGGAGAAACAAACTGTGTTATATAACTTTTCTGAGAAAAATTATGTGTGATGTTAGCTATAAATTAAAAGATACATTGCAAACTGAAAATTTCTACTCCAGAAAAGAAAGGTGCCAAAATGTCCTGATCTGGACCATGTACCCAATTAACATAGAGTATTTATCTATCCAGCATTGTTAAATACATTTACAAACATGATAAGCATGATCAATGTTTTCTATGTCTCTGTATTCCTCCACTCCTAACTTATAAAATTGAAAAATTGTGCACAATAATATGTTTAATAAATCATTTTCGCAGCAGGATTTGGAAATGTAAACATGGGAAAAAGACAAAAGATAATTGTCTTTTCTTTTCAGATGGGAGGGTTGAATTTACTCCTTTTCCTAATCTATATCGACATTTTATGTTTTATCTGACAAGTTAAAAATAGGCATAATGAAAACAAGACAAAATCTTACAAACAATATATGCATTGACTTAATACTTTTTGGCTACCTTTTCTGAAGGAGTAAAGTCTTTCTTACATTAAATTATCATTTATTGCTACTTGGGATAATGGAAGAACATTATAAAAGATAATAGAGATCATTTCTGGCAGATTAACACATATATGACAGCTTGTTTTTTAAGGAGATTAGAAGCATTCTTTATTTGTATTAAGTCTATACAAAGAACTGATAAATCATAATCACATCATCATCATTAAAATTAATTGTGTCTCAATTTTTTTTTAATATCCTGATGTAATCATTCCTGAAACTTTAAAACAGGATTCATATAATAGTAATATCATGAATAATATGCTGACAATACAACATTTGATGGGAATTTCTTACCATAATATTAGCTACATACAGAACTATCGAAAAATATCATATTAAAAATACAAATGTATTTTAATCCAAAATTAAAAGTAAAAAACTGAAATGATCGGTTACCATTCATATGTCTTATCTGCTTATCTTTTTCCATCAAAATTAGGAAGGAAGGAAAGCTTCACTATCCCAGTTGGCTCCCAGAAATGTTTATAATTGACTTGTGCATTGCTCCCCAACAATCTACTCTTTACTAAGAGATCCTGTAAGGTTGCCATGAGCTCTGGGGCTGTGACTGCATGACCCAGTAAATGCTTGACAGTTTTCTGCCAAACAACGATGTATGTCTGTTTCTTTTAAACTAAGGAGACATTTATAGCATCTCACTTGTTTAAATTAAGAAAGAATTTGAATTATAGAAGACATAAATGAGGAAAGCATCTGGCAGTTGGCTGGTAATTTAAAGGGTAATTTGGTTAAAACACTGAAAGACATTTAGGCCAAGGCATTATTATATGACATCAATGCATAGCAAATCAAGACCTATTTTTCTAAAATATTTTTGCTTCTAAGAGTTTTGTATTTTTCTTTTCCTTGCACTTCTTCCTCATGGTTTTGAAATATTTAACATTGTTGAATTTCTTTGTATTAGACAAGATACAAATGGTGGAGTCTGTGGAAAATAAATGTACTTTTAATGGCCATGGTACATGAATGAATTATAATGCAAAATCTGATTATCTTCTCTTTTAAACCTTTCTTTGGCATTAAATAGGCAACCTAGTCACAAGGGACAGAATTCTGTACTAGAACTAACAAGGATTTTTGTGTAAGCAAGAAGTCACAGCCCAACAAGGATATAAAAATTACTAATTTTCATTCTATTTCCTTGATCATCCATTATCTTTGCCATGTCATGGAAACTCTTACTCATATTTAAATAGAATTATCACTTCAAACCACTGCATGAGATTCATATATTACCTTGTGGCCCCTTGATTCTCAAATAAAGGGACATGAATTAAATAGCTTGAGGGGGATAGTTTCCCTTTCACACAATATCACTGCAAATCTGGAAAAGTAGACCCCAATATTCCAGTTATTAGATGGCCATTTATAGTGTTTGAAGAAATGTGGGCAAATTGCATTATTGCATGGAAATTTGATACAGTATGTCCTCACCATAATATCTTTTTGGATGTAGTTTTCAGGTTGCTTTCATTTTTATCTTGTTATTTAAAAATAATTCAACTCAGATATTTTTGGAATATCTCAGCACTGTGATCATAATTAAAAATGGATTGGTAGATTGTAATAGCACAGTTCTGGGATATGTAGCCTCAGGTAGGATATCAGTAGAACTGAAGACAAACTCTGCTTCAGTGTAAGTGTAGGAAGTTAGCACCCACCCCTCTCCTAGAAAAATGTTTAATATTTCCTAGGAAATATTAAAAATGCAGATTATTTCACCTAAAAGAGAAGTAGAAGTTCAGAGAGGCAGAAGCTCTCCCCCCCACCTTGTTAATGTGTGAGCCATTAGGGCCTGGGCCAGAGTATTCCACATTATAAAACCCTCTACCCATCTCACTACAGGCCCTGGGAAGATTGCATCAGCCAGCAGTCAGGTGAAACCATGTGGTCCAGACAAAACCTACAAAGTTAGCTAAGACCCCTGCCCCTGGGAGTCTGACAGCCAATGGGATACATTTCTTACACAGGAACAGGAAACACTAAGGCGAGGCCCAACAGAGGGTATAAAACTAAGGGTCTCTCAGCATCTTGCCCCTTCTTTTCCTTCACCCAACACATTGAAGCACGTGATCGTCCTTTTAACTTTGGAACTCCAAACCATGTGGTCCTGTCCACCATTAAACTATCTTTTCAAACAGCCTCCATATTTCCAGTGTCTTTTTTCCCACTTGGAACTGAACCCAGAAGGATATTTCTTCCAACATAAGTTTCACTGACTTGTAATTGTAACTGACCTCTTTCAATAATCATCGGGAACTTTAGTTGCTACATTTCCCAGGGATATCTGGAAAAATCTTGACCCTCTATTGCAGGGCTATCAAACAAATGGCTTATGGCAAACTCATGGGCCAGATGTGCCACATTCTGGCCACACCCACACCCAGTTTAGCAAAAGGGAAAAAAGTTGTGATACATCACATGACATCACCATGATGACACAAGTTTACACCAACTCTATTGCTAAATGTCAAAGAAGGAGAAGCAGGAGGAAAATAACTTCTTCCAGAAATAGCCAGGACAGGTAGAGTTGGTTTAAATCAGTGTTTCTCAAATTTTTCAACTTTAAGTTGTATCAGTTTGAACTCCCAGAATTCTCTAGCAAGCCATTCTGCCTGAGGAATTCTGGGAATTGCAGTCCACACAACTTAAAGTTGACAAGTTTGAGAAACATCAATTTAAGCCCCTGTCACACTGCACCGACAGATGGAAAGAGGATGTAAAATGGAGAAAAACACTTGCCATCCGTTGGTTAACGTGATGCTTCCGTTCTGTACTCACTTTGCCTCCGTTTTACTTCCTCTCTATCCGTCCGCATCCGTCTATTTTGACATATCATCTGCCTTCAAAAGTTTTGAGCTGCTCAAAACTTTTGAGCGGGAAAAATGTATCCAACGCGGTCCGTTCTGCATCTGCTAGCATATGGGGGACTCCCTTCTACATCCGTCGGCATCTCGTACGCTCCGTACATCCACTAAGGCATCCGTGCGCATTACCGCGCAAACTCGCATCCGCTCCAGCAGTAAACGGACAGAGGAGAAGCGAAACGCCGATGCAGAATGACGCGCAGCGTTTAGTAGCACGGTACGGGAGAAAGGATGAAAGCGGAGTCAGCATGCAAAGGAAGCATTTAAAAATTGGAAGAAAAAACGTTCGCAGAGGGACGATCTCGATATTAAGGATGTCTAGAGGATGCTAGAGGATTGCAAAAGGACACATGGGGGAAACCATATAGCCTATAAAAAGGGGGAGCAACTCAACCTGAGATCTTCACTTTCAGACCCAGCAGCCCATGCTGTTTGCAGACCTCTGCATCCTTCATCGACTCTTGAGCGTGGGGCGTTTCCCACAAGCATCCAGTATGTCCACCTTGAATCGTAACCAAACTCCTTTGTGGAAGCCACCATGCATTCTGCAACAGGTGCGAAGCCATCTACAGCTCTGTGAACTCTACTATGGAGAAAAGAAGCGGCCAAGAAGGCATCTGGGTCCGAAGATGGTCGGGAGAAGAGCAGAGTAGGACTGTTACAACAAGGCTGGATGCGGAGCTGAGGAATGAAGAACACTCGTGCAATTCCAGAACTTCATGAGGATTGCCGCCAGCCATGTTGATGAAGTTGTGGAGCGGCCTGAGCCCAGGTTGACCAAGCAGAGCACCAAACTTCAGCCAGCCTGACCCTGCGGCTCAGGTAGCACTGACTCTGCGCCACCTGGCTCAGGGACAACCTACAGGAGCATGCAGTACGGGCTGCAGGGTGCCACACAAACACCATCAGCATTGTGGTCAGAGAAGTGGTGCAGGCCATCATCGAAGAATACATGAGGAGCTTCCTCCCAGTGCCCCTCCACTGAAGAAGGGATGGAATAAAGTTGCCCAGAGCAGTCGTATCCAGGGTGGAACTTCGCACACACCGTTGGAGCCATAGATGGCAAGCACGTGGCCTGCAACACCAGCCAAGCGGGGTCTCCACTTATTTCAACTACAAGACTTCTTCAGCATCGTTCAATCTTCGCCATAGTCGATGCTGACGACAAGTTCATGTACATCGATGCTTCAGCAACGGCTCATCTTCAGATGCCCAGGATAACAACGCAGTTCATTCTCAAGAGGGATTGCGAATGCAGCCTTCATCTTGGCGCTTCCCAGATCCAGAACCCACTGCCCAATGACAGCGCAAGATGTGCCTACATATCGTGGTGGGATTGATGCCTTCTCCCTCAGAACCCAGCTTATGAAGCCCCTACACTTCTAGATGCCTCACCTGTGAAGAGAGGATCTTCAACTAACAGCTGTCCAGGGCAAGGGCGAGTAGTGGAGAACGCCTTTGGCATCCTGCAACAGGTTCCAGGTACTTCTCACCCACCATGCAGCATCACCCACAGACCGTGAGGAGGATCGTGGAAAGCTTCTGCTTCCTGCACAATCTCAATGCGCACCCGCTACCCAGTGTTGCAGAACAGGCTCATGGACCCTCCAACAAGGCAATTGGGACATGGAGCCGGGGTGGAAGGCAAGGTGGAAACCTGATAGACACTGAGGATGTGCATAGGCCCCAACGAGCCCACGTGAAGGTAAGAAGCCAGCGACAACCTCCTGAAGAACTGGTGCAACTACCCCAGCTGGAGAGATGGAGTGCCAAGACAGGATGGTGGGTGATGATATAATGGATTGCTTCCCTATCAGACCTGATCTACATCACACGGATAGATTACAGGCCATGTTTGGTGGCCTACAATGAACAGGGCATTTAATAAAGAGTTGTTTTATGTTGACATGTGTGGATCAATGATTTACATTAGTATTGATAATAAAGGCCATTAGGTGTGGCACCTGGGAGGTGGACCATACAGTCCCACTATGCTTGCCACTTGGAAGGTTTATTCTATCCCACGCTATTACCCATCCAAAGCATATCCTGCCCATCCCACAGGTATCCTGCCCATCCCACAAGCTATTACCCATTCCGACAGTATCCCTGCCCCACCCCACTGCTATCCTTACCCATCCCACAAGCATGCAAAAGGCTTAAACCTTTCTAAAAGTTTCCACCAAGAACTTATTTTACAAAAAGAACTGAAGGAAGTGTGTGAAAGCAAAGATTATACTTTATTAATAACCAAACTGTGAAAGCAAAAAGACCCAATCAAGTGTCCAAAATTTAAAGCTACAGGTAGCCAACCCAGTCTTCTGCACTCTTGTCGGTCCACTCGAGGGTGTGCCCAGTCTTCAGGGTTGAAGGTCCAGGTGGCTGTGAGGTGGGTGCTTGCTGGAGTGCTTGGTCTGAAGCCCTACTGGGGTGCCTGGCCCCAAGAGGACAACAGGTGAACGCCAAATTTGTTGAGGAAGCTCTCAGACAAGGCTGGCCCAGCCCCGTCATGTTTGAAGCAGCGTTCCTCCATGCCATGAGTGCAGTCCCAATACCAACGGACAGATGTACTGAGGCCAGCTTGGCTGTGGGGTGGAGGAAGGAGCAGTGTAGTGGGGTGTCTGGTCTGACGCTGTTGTGTGAGGACTGGCGTTGGCACCGGTAAGCATCGGTGACATGGGTGGCAATCGGGGTGTCCGCGTGATATCAATTGCGTGCTTGGCATCGGTGGCATCAGTGGAAACCGATGGCAACGGTGCGCCACATGACTCTGTGCCTGACTGGGAAGGGCTGCTGTCTGTTGCTTCCTGGACCTCCTGGTATGCCATAGCCCTGGTAGGTGAGGGGCCTGTGGAAAGCCTTGGAATGGGAGGACATCACCTGGGGTGGAGGAGCAGACCTCGGACTGGTTGGGAGAGCAGGTTCCTCTGGATCTGGAGGTTTGTTGAAGCAAGCTCGGTGATCCAGTCCTTCACCACCTGGTTACTGGGGTTCCGCCATGTCCGTTGAGGGTCTGGTTGACATAGGTGTAGGAAGGGCTTGCGGTGGAGGATGAGGAGTCGGTAATGTGGACAGCTGAGAGAAGAGATCTATGCTGCTCCGGATGGTGTCCCTGATCTCCAGCAGGACATGTGGCTCTGCCCCCCTGTTTGGCTCTCTGCCTTTCTGAGGGAGGGGACTTGGGGTGGATGCCGAGTAGGACTGTGGTGGAAGTGCCATCTCCTTTCTCCCACTGCCGTCCAGAGCCCTCCACGCGCTCCGCCACAGTTAAAACAACTGTGCTGCGGTTCTCCGCCATGGGACGCTCCACAGAAACCTGGCTGGAGACAGGAGCTGACTGACTGCTTGGACCCTGGCTCTAGCAGGCTGGCTCTCAGAGGACTGGCTCTCAGCATTGCTGCTGGAGAGAGAGGGTTGTGAGAGGGGCTGCTCCTGGTGGCTGATCTCTACCCTCCAGGAAGCTGCACCTGGCCATCACGTAAGGTCTCTCTGTCTGTAGCTTTGACCGTGGCCTGGCCATTATTTCTTGAGGTGAGCTTCCCGCTACCAGGTGTGTATATGTTCCACCAGCTGAGGAGCACCTCCGATGTGTAGCCCAGACTCTCCGCTTCTCTCTCAAGCAGCGCTGCTTCCTTTGGTTGTCCCTGTAGAGCCGGTGTCCCCTTCCGCCACAGATAGTCATTCTCTCTTCAGCCACTCCAGCACCTCATACCTCGTGTCCTCCTAATGGAGTATTGCGCTCCATCTCCCGTTCTCGCACTATGCCTGTTCCTCCCTCTGGCAGGACCAGATGGGGCCCTCATCAGAGGGGCTTCCAGATTGTAGGGCTGCTCCTCCACACCAGCACAGCAGCAGCAACCGCAGAAATCATCATCATCGTAGCAGCAGCAGCAGCACCACCAGCAAGGATCATTTCATCAGCAGCAGCAGCACCAGTAGCACCAGCAGGACTGTAGATCAGCAGCAGCAGAGTAATCACCGCAGTGCCAGCAGCACCAGGAGCACCATGCAGAACCAGGAGAACCAGCAGAACCAGGAAGCACCAGCAGAACCCAGGACACCAGCAGGACCAGGAGCACAAGCAGACGAGCAGGACGAAGCGAAGACCAGGAAGCACGGGCAGGAACCCAGCAGGACGAGCGAAGACGTAGGAGCACGAGAAGGAACAGCAGGACCAGCAGTACGAGGAGCAGCTACAGCAGATTAAGCACCAGCAGAAGCACCACCACCAGAAGCAGGCATCAGCAGAGTAAGCACGAGCAGAAGGCACCACCGCATTGATAAGCAGCATTCCATCAGCTCCTCCAGAAAGCAGAAGCAGCAGAAGCACCACCGCCAGAAGCAGCTACAGGCAGATAAGACAAGCAGAAGCACCACCACCATAAGCAGATCATCAGCTCCTCCAGAAGCATGAAAGCAGCAGAAGCCCCAGCTGCAGAGAAGAGCGAAGCCCATGCTCAGAGAAGCCCCAGCAGAAGCAGAGTGAGGCCAGGGCGTGCGAGGATGGCTGAGGCTTTTCTCTTTCCCCCTGTTGTGGGGTGTGCTGGCTGCAGCAAAGGCAGGCAAGCAGGCAAGGCAGGCTGGCAGGAAGGTAGGCACCAAGGCTGGCAGAAGGGCTGGCAGCAAGGCGGCAGGAAAGCTGGCAGGAAGGCTGGCAGGAAGGCTGGCAGAGGCTGGCAGAGGCTGGAAGGAAGGCTGGAAGGCAGGCTGGCATTCAAGGCTGACAGACAGGCAGACAGCAAGGGCTGGCAGGGAGGATTGCAGGTCGAGGATGCAGCAAGGCTGGCAGCAAAGACTGGAGGCAGGCATGCAGGGCAGGGCTGGCAAGGTACTTGATGTGTCTGGAAGCAGGTCTTATCCTCTGAATGCGTGACCTGCCTTGGAGCTGCCTCCCTTTATATCCGCAGGGGCTGACACAATGCATCCTCCCGCATGCGCAAGTGAACGTAGGCCTTTCCGCTGTGCATCCGCTAGCTTCTGCTCTGCATCCGCTGTCATCCGCTAGCGCTTCCGCTGTTGCATCCGCTTCATCCGCTCGGCGTCCATTCGTGGCATCCGCCTGTATCCGTTCCTACGTCCGCTTTGCTGTGGCCCCCGGAAGCCTATGTGGATGTGCCTCCGCTCCATTCCACTTTCCTCCGCTAGGCTTCCATTCCGCATCCGCTTTCCATTCCATCCTTGCGTCCTCCCCCCGTCCGTTCATTTCCGTGTTATCCGCTCTGGTTATGCAAATTTTTGCCCCTTTTGAGAACGGATGGAACATTTTGCTCGTCTGCTGTGTCCTTTTTACTAACATTTTACATCCGTCGGCCAGTGTGACAGGGCCTTTAACACCAAGACAGCCACCTCTCTTGATTAGATGCAGATCTGTTTCTCTTGTCTCAAATAATATAGTCAATACTGATAGCTCAGTTTAAAGAAATCTGTGAAACAATTGAAGGGCTGACAATGTTTAGAAATCATTCCATAAGTGAGAAAGCTGGTTCTACCAGTTCCTAATTTAAATTTCTTTCCTGAGCAGGTGGCTGGTTTAATGATCTAAATGTCCTTTCCAACTCTACAATTCTGTGATTTTAAAATGAGATTGCTTTCGAAATAAATCAAGAGTTACAAACTCCAGTTTTCATCCCTTGAATGCTTCTTTCTGTAAACCAGAACTTTAATGAGAATGGTCAGCTCTGTTACCAATTTGTTACCAATCTTCCAAACAGAATACTAGGAATTAAAAGGACTATCAATAAGTTTCTATATTAATCTTTAGCTGGCTCTTGATAAAAAAAAAATGAAGCAGGAGTCAGGAGGTTTAAGCTGCATATTGGACTAATTAAGTTGGTTTGGAAGGAATACTTTTTCTGAACAGAAAAATAGAATGCTGTATTTAAAATATAAGTTGGATTCAGCTTAAAGGGAGCCTCTGGGCAAAATGACTTGTATAAAGCCTAGATGGGCTATAATCAGTTTGCCTGTCTCAGACTATTCCTTTAATTTCCACAGTACAGCAAAGCCACTAGATTGGAGTCACTTAGAAATGAAAAGAGTGGTTACTGGTCTGGCACTGCTAAAACCAGGCTATGGGCCTGGCAACAGCTGAAGGATTCCAGATATTGATGAAAAGCTTGATAAAGAATGTCTCTGTCAAAATATAATTATAAGGTGGCGAGAGAGTTTTAGGTAACGCTATGCCAAAATTTTGTAAATGTTTCCTTCTCTGAAAGATGATGGTGAATTTCTTTCCTGTTTCTCTTGGAGATTATTTGAGATGGATGCAGAGATGATATTACTTTATTGTTAGAGAATGTTGGTATTACTGATTTCCTGTTCAGTTGGTGGGCAGGGGGAGCAATGGAAGAGATTCCAATCTTAATTTAATTTCTTGGGTTTTAATTGAAGCCAGACTATGATTATTAGACTTGTACAGAATTATGAATCTCAGACTTAAAAAGTGCCTTGGATTGTAAACAACCATGTTGCATGAAGCTATATCTTCTGAAGCAGAGTTGACTTGAAGCTGAACCTTCAGTTCCTGGAATGACACATGATTCAGGAAAATATGTATTTGAGTTTAGGAGGCACCGTCTGCTCCAAAGTATTTTGCCACTCCCAGCCAGTGCCTCCTTAACTCAAATGCATTTTAATGTGGAATTATGAGACTATAGTATGATTCCAAGGCAAAGAAGCAGCTTTTTTAAGGAGTAGGTATGGTGTATATAAATTACTAATGATAATTAGTAACTTTCCTGGTTTGGACCCAAACATCCTGGATTGAGTGGATTTTCATAGTCTAGCTATGTTAGTTCCAGCTCAAGGAGGCAATAGTCTCTTGAGAAAATGAATGCAGAGTTAGACTAATTGTGTACAGATATGCTTATCATGTACAGATATGCTTATACTGAACTTTTTCTACATTATATAATTCTAGAAGTATAGGATGATGTTTCTGCCTAGAATGAAATAGAATGAAACTGAGAAAGTGGTTCTCTTCCTCTCATACAAAAAATTGTAAATTAGTTAAAGGTATGGATTGTGACCTTTCAAGTTCTCCTCAAAGCTGCCCAGCTGCTGATGGGGTGACATGAAAGCTATTTCCTTTATAATGAGATACCAAGTATATATGTCTTCTTTTAGGACCTGGCATTTAAAAATACATTTACTTCTATTATGGACTAGCCTAATCTGCAACAGCTAATGCTTGTGATGTATTGGGAGAGCATATGTTTTAGACAATGTGCTGGCAGAAGCACAAAGCAGGAACAAAGTTTATTTCATTATTGACTTAATATCTACAAACAGTTGTAAAAGTTTTCTTATCTAAAGTGATTTATTACAGAATTCAGCAATGATTCACCCTAATGCAAATTGCCTATTATTTTTCTCCCCACTGTGAAGTTGAGTAGAGTAATATGGAAAAATAAACAGGAAATGGACATCTTGATCTCTTCTATCCTCACGTCCTAACACCTGTTCACCTTAATTGAAGCCTTTGCAGCCAGTTTGAATGTGTTATATAAATGATATCAAATTGAGGAAGGGAGGAAAAGAAAGAAGGAGAAGGTTAATGCTGGCACTATCATATTTTAATAAATCAAATAAATAAATCTAATAAGAGAAAAAATGAGTAAACTACTATTAAAAATGACATGGTTCACTTACATTGGAATTAATTGAGTAGAATGATCCTATCTCCATTATTTTGCTGAGACATCATTTTCCCAAAAGTAATACATTTAAGTCAGTTTTCAATTTTTCTTCAGTTTTGACATTTCCATTATTTAATAGAATAAATAGCCCCAGATTGTTTAACATTTTGTTAAAATATTCAAATAAGAAATTGACAGTATTATATTACATTCTGGTTTTACATATTTAGTTCCTATCTACAGCATTTCTCTATTTGTCATGGATATGATTTTTGCTTCTTGTATCTTACTTAAATGATTTATCTGGCTGCTCAACTTGCAAATGCAATTTTGAATGGCAAACATAGAATTTAAGCAAAACTACAACACAAAATAAAATATCACAAATCAAGACCAAAATCACATGTTAAATTACCTGAAGCCATTTTCTAGACACATTCTTTTCACACCCTAACTCAGCAATCAGGGGAAAAACTGAGTTTTTAAAATCTAAAGCTAACAGGGTTTGGGCCATTCAAATCCTAAATGCATATTCATTCATACAATATACGCCATTGCAAAAACCAATCCCAACCACAAAAAATTTCACTCAAGACCAGATTTATCCATACTACAAAGAATCTGCTCCTGTGAACTCTGTGCAGAACTCAAAAACTGTCTGGACAATGGAGAAAAGGACCTATGAATTAACTACGGTGCTGATTTCATCAAAAGAAAGTCATACAACCCACAACTCTGCATCCAACCCCATCCCATCCAATCTGACATCACCCAAAACTAGGCACACATGCCCCTAAGTACCTCTATTCCAACCACAACTGTCCTTAAATGCAAGCTATTCAATGCAAGAAGCCTTGTGAATAAAATACCTGAATTTCTCCTCTTACTAAATAAGGCGAAATTCGATATTATATTTGTCTGTGAAACATGGCTCAACACATCTCTCCCTGACTCCATTACCACAGTAATAGACTATCATGTTTTCCAATCAGATCGTGAAATCTATAGAGGAGGTGGTGTTGCTATCTTCTATAAAAAGTCCCTCCATCTAAAAAACATCCATGTTACCCAGGAGCTTGCTATTCCTGAGACCATCGTCTGTGAACTGTTTTTAAATATCACATTTCGGTTCTTACTATGTTACAGAGCCCCTAATTATGACATCAAACATGCAAACAAGCTAAATACACTACTAACATGGGCAGCATCCTGCCTACATGCTTTTATCTTTCTTGGTGACTTTAGTCTACCTCATATTAACTAGACCTTTAACGAATGTACAACTGAACCCACACATGCAACCTTCTACAATGCAGTAACAAATCTGGGACCAGAACAACGAGCAACCAACAACACTAGACTTAACAACTGCCTCAAGCTCATCTTCTGCAATAGTTTTAGTTCAATTTATGGAATACAAGTTGAAGAACCATTTTCCAACAGTGACCACAGCATGATTGACTACATCCACACAAAAATCATCACAATGACGGATCCCCAATTATAACTTCAAAAAAGGCAACTATGATCTTATAAACAACGATTTGTCATCCCTTGATTGGCAATTTCTATTCTCTGGATGAAATACTGTAGAAGACCATTACAATATATTTTTATTTGAAGTCAAAAGAGTAATCAAACTATATGTACCACTAACAACTCCCCAAACCAGAAAAAAACAAATTACCCAAAACAATAAGGAAGCTTCAATCCCAAAATAAATCACTTTGGTGGAAAAACAAATCTAGTCACGTTGCCAACTTCAAAAGCCGATCCAAAAATTTATGCCACCAGATAAAAACTGAATGCACCAATTATCACATTAAACAAGAAGAAAATCTTCTACACACTAAATTCCACCTGCGCTTTCTACAATTTTAATAAACAACAAACTAAAAAGACTCAAGGTCCATCCCACCTCTGAAAGGGACCTATATGTAAAAATTGCAAATTGACACCTATTAAACAACCTTACACATTCTTTGTTTCAGTATTTGTTAAAAACAGCAATGATCATGCCCAGTATTTCACTGTCTGAACCACAGGACCAATAATACATATTCATGATTTACAGGATGACAATTGTCGAAAAATGCGTCATAGCTACGCAATCTAAAAATCTGCTATCTATTGTACAGGAACATATGTGCCTTACGTTTTGAAACAGCTGATCCACTGCCAGTAGGCTGACCACCTGAAGCATAATCTTTGAAAATCTTCAGGCCAGCTCTTCCAAAAACTATGGTCCACTAACCATGTCATCCCCTCTTCAAAAAGGAGACCCCAGCCTAGATGGAAAATACAGGACCAATACTCTATGACTGTCAACATCCCTTAAGTCATGGCAATACAATTATAAACCAATCCATCATCCTCCACAGAAAAACCAACCTACTTCTCTAATAAACAATTGGTTTTAGGAAAAAAATACTGTCATCTGAAACTCTTAACTGCAAAACATATGGGACTACACACTGATATGGGAAAACAATAGTCGCACAATCTACATAGACTTCTGTAAAGCCTTTGATTACATGTTACACGTACCAAACTATCCTAAAACTAAATCTTAGGTACTCTGTGACAATCTGCATAATGGTAGAAGCATTCGTGTCAAATCAGACAACAAATGTCAAATCTGGGACATCTAGTCACTGAGTCAAATGGTGTCCCCCAAGGCAGTGTTCTAGACAACCTTCTTCATACTCTTTACATAATGACCTCTGTATCATTATTAGAGAACAACTGTGCTTTCTCTTCACTTGATGATGAAAGCTGTTGCCAATACCACCGCAATACTGCTACCCTTCAAAAGACCGATCATTACTATTCTTCAGAATGGTCAACAAATGGGCAACTTCAAATCTCAAACATATAAAATGCTCTGTCCTCATATTTGCGGTCATAAACAAAAAAAAGTCAGAAATAAAACTCAGGTAAATAGTCAAACCTTGTTGATGAATCCAAACTCTGTCAACTTTGAGACTTCATCTCTAAAAATGCAAATCTAATGTGCTAGAGGCCCACTGTAACTACAAAGCAAATAATGAGTGCATTAAAGGTTTGTTAAACTCTAATCTCATAAATGCTTTTCCTCTGGTATTACCACTGATAACTAGGCATACAAAACATTTTCTGACCAATAGTGTATACAGGCTCGACTTCATCTAACCCACATTACAGTATCAATATTAACACAGCTGAGAAAGTCCAGAAATCATTTCACAAAAGAGTTTCCCTCCTCTACTCGTTGTCAGAATATCCTATCACCCCTAGACTTGAAATTCTAGACCTAGAAACGTTATTAGGCCATCTTTAGTCCAAATCAATATATTATATAAAATCATGCATTGCAAGTCCTACCTAGTCCAATGGAAATACTTCAGCTTCAACCATAACAACACAAGAACAAACAATAGATACAAACTCAAGGTTAATTGCACCAAACTTGATTGCATGAAA
This sequence comes from Laticauda laticaudata, assembly GCA_004320025.1. Lineage (NCBI taxonomy): Eukaryota > Metazoa > Chordata > Lepidosauria > Squamata > Elapidae > Laticauda > Laticauda laticaudata. Next base: position 15,932 of record BHFT01059461.1, read on the forward strand.
TATAACTTCAGCAACAGAATGGTCAATGTCTGGAATATTCTACCTGACTCTGTGGTTTCTTCCCCAAACCGCCAAAACTTTAACCTTAAACTGTCTACTGTTGACCTCACCCCTTTCCTAAGAGGTCTGTAGGGGGCATGCATAAGCACACCAACATGCCTACTTTCCCTGTCCTATTGTTTCTTTTATTTTTATTTTTTCTTATATGTGTCCATGTATTCATAACTATGTTTTTTAGTTATACCTATTATCTTGTAAGCAATTGACATCATTAAATAAATAAAATAAATAAATAAAAAATCTTGAAAAATAAGCTATTCAAAGAGCAGGTACCATGATAAAGAAGGCATGGCTCCTGGTTTCCATTTGATGGAATTATTTCATGAAAGCCAAATCATGTCTACCCTATTAGATCTCATGAAAAAACCCAGATATAATTGCACATAGATAGTTGCACAAGTAAATCAACCATGGACTGTGAAGGGATTCATGAGTTATGGCCCATATTGGAGCCAATAGTCAACTGGAAGCTAGTGCAGTTCACAAAGTAGTGATGTTTTGCTAATGTATTATTGCAGCTTTCAAATTGTATTCGAAGGAAGTCCCACTATTCCATGTTGCAATAGTCCAAGTGAAACAGATGAAAGAATGAGTGATTGATAGATTATTCCAATTTAAAAATCTTCTATATATATGTATATATGGATGTGTGTGTGAATGAGTATGTATGTTCCAGCATAACTCTGGAATGCCTTGAGCAATTTCAACCAAACGTAGTAGATAGATGACTTACCTTCTGGAAAAAAATACTCTAGAGGTAAGACAGCTCTAACACTCCTTGGTGTGTGTGTGTGTTCCAGCATAACTCTGGAACACCTGAGCCACTGAAATGAAAAGGAATGAATTATATCTATAGTGTCAAATCAAAGTGCCTTCGACAGTGATAGTGTGCATTTTGGATTCAGTTCTGTTAAGATACGGCCTGTTGTGCCTTAAAATGGATTCTACTGTACAGTACAGTTGAGTTGCCATGGTTATGGTTTGTGCTCCACAATACTCCACAAGGGGGTTCCCTCTGGTAAGTGGGATTGATTTTTAGAAAACAACAACACCATAGGCCCTCAGCTTCCAGCAAAGAGGGAAAGTTGTCAGAGGAGGTGCCAAGTGTCTTTATCTTACATTTATTTTATTGTATTCCATAATAATATATTTCATTGCTGTAAAGATGCCTCCAAGGAAATGTCAGGCGATTGGCCAAGTGCAATCAAAAGCTACAAAAATGAAATACCAGTGTAGACAAGAAACTTCCAAGGAGAGGAATAGAAGACTTGCAACGCTGCGCAGGAGAGCTACTACGTGTAGAGCTTCAGAGACAGTACAACAGTGTCAGGACCGACTACAGGATAAGAGCTGTTATATCTAGAGCTTCCTTTATAATTTTTATACTCTACTTATACTTTTAAAACCCTATAAATAAAATTATTTTGATTTGACACTATAAATATAATTCATTCCTTTTCCTACCTAATACAGGATTGGGATAAATAAATACTTGGGCAACACTGGGTTATCAGCTAGGAATTAAAATTATGGAGCTGTGCAAATGACCTCTTGGACAATTAACACCTGTTGTTCCAGCAAGAATCATAAATTTGTGGTGACCCCAAACTGTGCATCAGTTTTTGGGCATTTAGAATTAAAAATTAATGCCTCCAGATATTGGGAGGGGGGGGGGAAACGGAGATTATTCTAAAAACTATGTTTGCTTAATCTTTTATGGGCTAAATCAAAGCCTTCAATCATTCAGAAAGAACCCTGACAGATCACTTGGTTAGTTTGTGGTAGATATGCCTCTCATGATAATTAATTCCATGACACTGGGTGATTTTAGTCAGTAGTTTCATGTGGATACTAAGTAGGAACAGAGAAAAGTTAGAACCCTGAGAAATTTCACAAAACACATGGACAGAACCACTGGAACACCCTGCTTCTCAATCTCAATCCTGAAGCTGAACGAAAAAGAGTCCATTGTTGATAGTGAAAAAGGATGCTGGAAGATTATAGAAAATCAGAATGGATGTATTAAACTCATTCTAGTTCTGCCATAGATGGTCTACATGTATGATTAGTACTGGACTCTATATCTGAAACCCAAGGCAAAATTCAGTTCATAATTGTGATGACTTGGGGCATGGCACAAAGGCAACACAGTAAAATAAGCAAAAAGAGTCCCTTTATTATCTCTGACTTTACCCTCAATGTCCAGGTTACCTTCAGCTGGAGAAAAACTCTCCCAGGAACAATCTTTAAGTGAAGGAAATTCAGTCCAAAAATAAAGTACATACAAACTGTAACTAAAAATCCAAACAAACCATGCTGCAGTAATTAACTTGACAGGGCAGGAGAAGGAATTGCAGACTTGAAAGCACAGCAAAATACACACAGTTGGGAAGATGTCAAGAACACAGNAGCTTTCCTTTTTAAACACTGTGTTCCCAGCTGCAGCTAATGAAGGGAATCAGGGCCCTTTCCTCCCCCATAAGCCATGCAAATTATGTTGCTCTCTTCTCTGTTCCTCCCTGAGTGCCCTAGGATGAAGAGGGGGTGGGCCTGGGTCTTCCTCCAAATTTCCTCTGTCTTGCTCTACCTCTCCCCTGCTCTGCCCAGCCGGACTTTGCCCTTCCTCAATTTCTTCCATAACCAATGGAGCCACACTCCCACTCCCTGTCACTTGTTTGGCCTTCCCATCCAAATCAGATTCTGACAGGGGCATAACAATAATTCCTTTCATTTTATGCATAACACTATCTATTCCATATTCATTCCTCCAAGAACCTCAGCAATTACAAGCCAAACATCTCAATAATCAACCCGAAAAAGGAAATATTGAAAATTGTTTATATACTTTGATCCAAAATTGTCTCTTGATGAGAGAGGTAAACAAACCATCTGTTTAAAAGACTGAAACATACCTCTTCCTAAAAAGATGCATCCAATCACATATCATCACCTAACAAGCCTTAGAAAATGAATCTATTGTCTGTATTTGATTACCACCCAAGGATCTGTTCGTGATCAGAAGCAACAATTTTCCAAAATTTTTGGTTGTCACCCGATTTGGTCATGAACAGAAGTATTCATGACCCAAGGTTCCACTCATGGTTTTTATACATTTTGATATAATATGTTGATGAATGTGTGTGGATGGGTATATACTCTGTTAAATCAAACATATCCCATGGATGAGCAAAGTTAATGCTGATTTTTGAAATAATAGAGAAATGGCCATCGTTACAAAAATGTGAGGCTACTGTTTTTTAAAAAAATTACAGCCATTATTGCAGGAGCGAGCCATCTGAGAGTTTACAATTTAAAAGTTGTAGAAATCACACATTTATGCAATGTGCAAAACATTCCAAATTGTCATCCTAAAGTAGTTTTGAATATTTTTGTATATTTATTTTTCCAATTTTGCAGAATGATTTGTTTTTGCTCTTGTTAGCAGTTAGCATCTTAGCAGTTAGCAGTTAGCATCTAGTTAGTAATAATATAACATATTATAATGTTACTAAACGTCTTCCAAACAATCTCTGAAATGTGATTAGATGAAATAAGAATTAAGAAATATATCTAAAATTATTCAGAAAATGTCATGTAACAAATAAATGTACAAGTTATGCTACTGAATTATTAAACATGCAACATTCACCTGTGTATATTATTCCTAATTTCAAATATTTTAGTAGATTCATTAAATATAAAAATATTTTCCAATATGTGATCTTAATTTCATGTCCAAAGAATATGTACAAGTAAACATGTTTTGGTTTAATTTGATGGAAAAATAAAATTTGATTTGAAGACTTGAGTTAATTTGATGCTAATTTGCAATTTGGATCATAAATTCATTGTCTCATTACCAGTATAAGCATCCATGAAGTAAAAAGGGGGACAAGCAATGTCATACCTGATTAATATCATTTGTACCATGATCACACAACACAAATCATGAACCTTGCCTATTCTGCATTATTTCTTCAATTATACATTACTTGGATGTCTTTGGTGTTGGTGTAAAGCTTTGTCTTAAATAATATCACATTACAAAATGAACGAATGAATAAATGAATAATAAACCCAACTGGCCTTCATTGAATCCAGAAAAGGACCCAGCAGGAACTCCTCCACAACAGCAAAGAAGAGAATAACAAACAAAGAAACATTCTCATTCCATACGTTCAGTAATATCTGAAAAGCTCAGGATGATTTTCAACCAACACAACATACATGTACACTTTAAACCCAAGAATACACTAAGGAAGAAGCTTGTCCACTCCAAGAATAAAACACAAAGACACAAATTGAGCAGTGTGATATATATGAAACAATGCAATGAGACATTGCAAATCTGTACATTGATGAAACAAAACAACCACTTCCTGAATACATGAGATAATACAGGAGAGTAAACACTTCAGGACAAGATTCAGCAATCCATCTCCATTTGAAAGATAAAAGTCATTCTTTTGAAGATAGCAAAGTCCACATTCTGGACAGAGAGGGGTAAAGGAGGTCATTTATGTTTACAATGAACAATCCTCTTTCAATAGAAAGGGAAGGATAAAACATCACCTATCTCTTGCCTACAATGCAATTCTAGCACCAGTTCCAAGAAGATTCCAGTCTCATTTGCACTCTGGTACAGGTGATCCTGAGAGCACAGATAATCAATCCTCCAGGTGAAAATTTTTGGATATGGGATAGATTTGGATAAATGGCAGAAACTATGGACTAGAAACTATACATTAACAATGTCAACAACCTATAAAGAGAATTTGTATAAGATGTTTTACAGGTGGCATTGACCCCTGCAAGATTAGCAAAGCTGTTTAAGGATAAATCAGAGAAATGTTGGAAATGCTATCAGATACCTGGATCATATTACCATATGTGGTGGACATGTGCAGAAGCTAAAAGATACTGGACTAAAATACACACATGATTGGAAAAAATGATAAAACAACATATAGATTTAAAACCAGATATATTTTTATTGGGGATTTTGCCTGAAGGTTATAGTAAAGAAATAACATATTTAATTATTAATGTAATAACAGCAGCTATAATTGTATTTGGCCAAAATTGGAAAAATGAAAAAATTCCAGTGGAGGAGGAAATGATTAAGAAAATAATGGAATGTGCAGAAATGAGTAGATTAACATTAGCAATTAGAGAGCAAAAAGAAAAGGAGTATTACAAGATTTGGGATTTATTTTATGAATGGCTAAACAGAAGAGTAAGAAATTGAAGTATAGTGTAATAGTAATGATATAGTACAATTGATTATTTTTGAATAAGTTATAATATGAATATAATTTAGTAAGAGTTGAGATTTGCTTTTAAAAATAGCCTGGAATTGAAATAAAAATTTTAATGATAGTATAATAATGATACAATATGATAGAGAATGTTGATTAGAATATAATATGAATGTAAATGTAAGAGGAAAGGTTTGATAAATATTGTGCACATGACATATGTACCAAACCGACACACTGTATAATTGAAAGGTTTTATTTGTTGTTTTGTTTGTCATAAAAATAAAAAAAAATAAAAAAGTTAATCCTCCAAATGGCCTCACCAGCTCTCAGAAAGAGTGCTAAGACCGGATGACTACAAAGAAATATGATCCTTCGAACCCCTCCCCCTCAAATCCTTTCAGAACTAATTCTTCCATAGCCCACACCATTAAGCAGCTGAATAGAGAGAGAAGAGAACTGATACTAGATATTACTAAAATGAGTTAATCTGCCAACTCTGGTTCTTCTGCTCCTAACTTTCATTTTCTTCGTTTAAAAATAATAATTTTATGAAAATATTTTCATCCACATTTTCCTGGGATGCAAATTTTTAAGTAGCTCTACTCTGATAGACACATTTTTGTAAACATTTTAAATGTAGTGCTTCATTTTATATATGCATTTTATGTGCATTATATCTCAATGTATTCATTTTAAATGTATTTTAGAATGTTAAAAAAACCATTCTTATATTTCAACTTACATATTTGTTCAAAAAAGAGATTTCTGATACAAACTAACTTCAAAGGTCTTGTCCAGAGATTATGAACAGAACTCCAATAATTTGTGTTGAAATCTTCCAAATTAACAAAGTATGAGTGAGGGGTGATGGAAATTCTAAAGACCTGAACACACAGTGGTTAGAATGCAGTACTGCAGGCGACTACTGACTGCCAGCTGCCCAGAATTTTGGCATATTGAATCTCACCGGCTCAAGGTTGATCCATCCTTCCATCTCCTTCCGAAGTCAGTAAAATGAGGACCCAGGTTGTTGGGGGCAATAAGCCATTTAGTCAGGGCTGTAAAGCACTGTGAAGTGGTATATAAGTCTAAGTGCTCTTGTTATTGTTATTCTTAACTAAAAGATATACAAATAAATATGAATATGAACTACACCAATTGAAATGATGGCAGACATCAATTTTTCCATTGCATTTTTAGATTGAAGTATCCATTTCTTGTTTTTAAAAAATCTTATAAAATCTATTTTTGCACTAATGACAACTAAATTAAAATTTGGCAGAATATACAATTTTGTTGATGATATATACTGCTATGTATAAGCAAACTGGGTTAGATGTTTAGATGTACTTTTGTATTTCCATTAACTTTTTTAATTTTAAATACTAGAGTGGATAATTTAAGCAATATGAAAGAAAAACGTTATTGTTAAAATATTGGTAATCCACAATTTCTCCATTAGGAATTGAAATTGAAACTTGATTCCAGAGTATTGACAATGAACATATTAAAATAATAAAATAGCTTAACATTAAAGCAATTTATCTGGAAATTTCTTGCATCCAGCTGAGGAGCTGAATTCTTTTCTGGTTTGTTTGTTTTTTACGCTTTATTCTCAGACCTGTAAAAAAGTGGGGTTTTTTTTGTTTTTTTACTATTTTAGCAAACTTTCTTTTTCTGGAAACAACCATCTTTAGTAACGTGTAAGACAACAACAGAATTAGCTGACCAAATTTCAGTGCACAGTTCATAACTTGTAAAGATATAAATAAATAACAGGGATCTTGAAGGCTAAAATAAAACAGTTTTTGTTGGGTAAGTTGTTTTTCTTCATCAACTAAGAGGCTGTTTCATAATTCCATGTAACAGAATAGATTGCTTTTGATCAAATGTGCAGTCTCTGAAATTCTAATCAGCCAAGACAAAATGAAAGCAAGGAATGACTGTAAGAGTCTGGGTTCCCCCTTCAAATCTGCACTACTACATTAAAAACTTTTATGGCTTTCCTTTTTGTTCTGAGTAATAGGAAGTTCATGATAGGCATTAATAGGTTCAGTTCTCTAGTGGGAAACAGCAGTAGAGTATTATGGTGTGATTTATAAGATCTATACAATATCTATGGAGGTGACTGAGGCACAATCTGTTGATGTTAACCAGATATAAGTGGTGATATATATGAATCCATGCCCCCTCCCCTCCAGTTGATTCAAGCCTCTTGGGAGTGAGTATGAGGGTGGATATATGCAGTCTTAAATGTCTCTTTGAAATAAAGGTACTTCATCTGGGTCTGAATGAGGTAGTGGTGCACCCCCTCCTCAAGAGGACATCTGATATGGATTTTATTTTGTCCAGTCTCCTCTTCTTCAAAGGAAAGAGCTCTGAAAATTCTTATCATATCTCTGAATTAATCTGAAATTAATATGAAAATTAATTAATATGAAAAATCATATTGATTTTGTTGTGTTCCATATGTTTTTATTGTTACAAGGTGGATTAGATGCACTTACTTTACCTTGGTAACCAATAACAATGTTTCACCCCCAACCCAACTTAAAATCAGGTTTGGTAATATTAGATGCATAGCCTAATATGTAGCAAGTTTACATAGGGCCAATTGTCAATATTTTTATCAATCTGACAAGAATCCAAGCAGAAATTATGAACACACTTAAAAGAATTAGGCCTCACTGAGCATAGTAGACCTACTTCTAAGTCAAGATATATAGTAGTGTCATAGCTGTCTTTAACAAACTGAAATCAGATCAAAATGACAACATACCTGCTGTGACCCCGTGATACCAATTTTTCTAGTATATATTTGTACCCTGATATATCCCCCATAATAACATCAGGCCTTATTTTCTTTTGGGTCCCAAAATAAGCTCTAGGGCTTATTCTTGAGGTGTGTCTTATTTTTTTCCCCATGTATGGGAGGTCCACTTCTGCTTGTTCACGGTGGGGCAAGGGCCATGCAGTGCACCAGTGCCACCACCATGATGTATGGGGGTAGAGCTGCCCACATGCCCTGAACCAGCTTTCCTTAGGATCTCTCATGGCTAACAGTCCACTTCTGCTTGCTTTCAGTGGCAATGGAAGAGGCCAAGCCACATATGCTGTGGCCATGAAATAGGTGGAGGTGGGTGGAGCTGCCCCATGTGCCCCACATTGGCTTACCTCAGGGTCCTTTATCCAGGCCATCCACTTCCCAACATCTGCTGCAGCATCAGCATGGCCATGGCACTGCAGCACCAGCACACTGCTTGGTCTCCTATTCCATTGTGGCTGCAAGCAAGAAGAAGAGGGCCAGAAGTCAAGTAGGGCTTATTTTGGGGGAATATTATTAGGCACACATGTAAAACATGTTAGGACTAATTTTGGGGGGAATAGGTCTTATTTTCAGGGTAACAGGGTAAATGCATTATGCTTTTGAGTCATAATGTCATACCACATTTCATCAATTGCCTCCTTCCGTCCCCATTATAGTGTTCTGTGACCATTGGTCTCTAGTTGTGTTTGTTAGGACAGTTACTTTTAATTTCATTTACTGTAAAAACAAAATGTTGCATTATGATACATTTGCTTAAGTTTTCTGCTACCAAAATAGCTATAATTTTTAGTTATGTAATTACCAGTTTGTGCTTATGGACTACAAAAAATTAATTGTGTCATTCTAGTGATTGAATTTCAAACAGATTTTGTAAGACATTAACACAGCATTTGTGGTTCCTACAAGGCTCAAATAAGAGTAATTATTTTTGGATAATTGCTTTGATGATTAGAAAAACTTAGTAGAAGATGTGCATATATAATAAGAGCCTTGGTAACTGGTAATGGGTTTTTCCCAAAGCAGTTTGTTTAGATATATTATGTTGTAAGTTTATATATCACTGTTCAGTCTAAGTATTGTTTTTTACTTCACAGTTTTTGAAAGTCAGTTTCCGAAGTGATAGTTTCATTGTTTCAAAATAATAGTGAATATTAGTAGAGTCTTTTCAGAATTAATTCTCTGAAAGAAGCTATCCACAGTTACTGATAAATGAAATTCTTATTTTCAGTTTTTTTCTGGAGAAAACACCCTAAAAGACTAAAAATTAAATTTAAAAGTGAAGATAAAAATGCTCAAGTGGCGAGATTAAGCACAAATTAAACCTGAAGGTTTTTTTTTCTTTTTATTGGAACTTTGGATTTTTGTAAAAACTTTTCCATTTTTAAACTGGACTGGTTTTTCTTTTTTAATTTTTCTTTTTTCCTTTCAAAATAACTCTTTGTTATTCTTTTTATCTCATTTTTTCTCTTTAATAACTGTAGACTCTTTTTATTTTTAAAAAAAATATTAGAGGGGAAGAGAAAGGGAAATAAGTAGCGCTGCCACCTGGAGGCTTGGATACATTGTTTTCCTTTCTTTCTTGATGATACATTTGGTTTTACATTCAAGGACTCCGAGCTTTTCACTGAAAAGATAGTGGGAAGAGCATGTAGATTGTTTATGCAGGTGCTCTTCTGTGGAACTACTGATTACTGGAGTCTGGATTTGAAATTGAAGAAAGAAGATTGAAGTGACCTTGAAAAGAGAACTGGAAATTTTGTTTTTTAATTT
>BHFT01059462.1:0-11497 GCA_004320025.1 Laticauda laticaudata
CCTACTGTCCCTGTCCTATTGTTTCTTTTATATTTTTTTTATTTTTCTTATATGTATCCATGTATTCATAACTATGATTTTACTTGTACCTATTGTCTTGTAAGCAATTGACAAATAAAAATAAATAAATAAATGTGACAGATATGATAATAAGATAAATGTGACAGAGAAGACAGATATGGAGGTCATGCAGAAAGAAAGCAATAGAGATGCAAACTTGTACTTTGCAAACTTCAGTCACGATCAGATCCTGTTCCATCATCGTTTGTTGACTTTTCTTGTGAGTTAACAGGTTCTGATTAAAAAAAATCCTGATGCTGATCAAAAACTTGCCTATGGGCTGACATTATTGGGGTATACATGTGCATGAGGCAATGTGACTATGTTTTATTTCAATGGACTTCTGTCTCTACCTAAGGTTCTTCTTGTTGAATTCATCATTCCCATTCACCAAATTCTTTCTTCAAGGTGCAGAATAAAGGGAGAGTAACCTGGTCTTTTTCATCTCTTTTCAGGGAGGGAGGGAGAGAGAGAGAGAGAATAGAATATATACACAACAGTATATATAAATTCTTACCTGCTTTTTATATCTCTCACTACTTTTTCTTGTTTGTTTCAGCTATCTCTTTTGATGTCTGATGTTTAATTAAATATCAAGCTATATTTGTTTAATTAAATTTGCTGTTAAATTTAATTTGCGGTTTTAAAGTCAATGATGTTTAATTAAGTATCAAGCTATATGGTTTTTGTTTGTTTGTTTTTTTGCCAGCTGAAATGAGTTGTTTCATTTATGCTTACTCTGAGCTGGATGTAAGAACTGACTGGGAATGTGCTAATGGGTGAAAATTACTCATAGCAATTTCCCAACATTTCTGACTCTTAAAGTAAGGGAAAAGATGCAGGGTCATTTGCCGAGCTCCCAGAACTAGAAAAGGCTTATTAGGAATGCTTTAGGAGACTGAATAAGAACTCCAGTCAATTCCCAAATACAGTTAACTCAAATTCTTTTTGAGGAGGTCATTTCTGGAACATAGTTGATAGCAAAAGCTTTGACAAATATATTGAAATCAGCATCTGTTACCTTGATTTTGAAATTTAATCCGCTAGGCTGATAGCTGTTGCTAAAGAGCAACAGTACCATTGTTTCTAATAATTTCTAGGCTGTGTTTAAAAACATTCATACTACTCCAGAAATAATCAGTTTTGCATGCTATTGTGAAAAAAATCATGGTGGTACTTTATAGTACCACCTCAATTTGCAAAAAGTACACAAAAGAATACATAAGACATCTAATTCTCTGAATCTGCCTGTAGCTTCTACAACATTTCATTTGTGGCTCCAACGTATCTCAGAATTGTTCTATTAAAAGGAGTTGAGATCTTTTTTTAATTTGGTTTGTCAATTGCTTACAAGATAATAGGTATAAGTAAAAACATAGTTATGAATACATGGATACATATAAGAAAAATAAAAGAAGCAATAGGACAGGGATGGTAGGCACGTTGGTGCGCTTATGCACGCCCCCTACAGACCTCTTAGGAAAGGGGTGAGGTCAATAGAAGACAGTCAAAGGTTAAAGTTTTTGGGGTTTGGGGAAGAAACCACAGAGTCAGATAGAGTATTCCAGACATTGACCACTCCTACAATCAAGTTTGGTGTGATTAATTTTGAGTTTGTATCTATTGTTTGCTCTTGTGTTGTTATGGTTGAAGCTGAAGTATTCATTGACAGGTAGGACATTGCAATGTATGATTTTATATACTAACATCAAACCGAAGGCAGCTTAGTTCTAGGTTTTCTAGGTCTAGAATGTCGAGTCTGGTGGCATAAGGTATTCTGCAAAGAGTAGTGGAATAGAGAACTCTTCTTGTGAAATTTTCCCACCTTTCTCCTGCTAAAATATAATTCATGTCCTGAATCAGCACACTCTTTCTTAATCAATCTTCTTAAAATTTAGTGATGGAAAATGTAGTGTTGTGTAGAATGTGGTTGTAAGTGAAATTACCTTGTATAGTGTCTATGGCAGTCTTCTTTTACCTGGTGCTCTCCAAATGGTAACACAAACTGGCTGGGAATTCTGGAAGTTGAAGTCCTAACACAGCTAAAGATGCCAAAATGTGGGAAAGCTGATAAACATCATTTATACCAAGCAACACAACTTCCCCACTACCAGGTCTTTTGTTCGATATTTAGGGGATTCAATGCAATACAGTATCAGCTCTTTGGATGAAAAAATATTCTTCAAGAAACATGACCCAATGCATCCTGAAGCGTTCACAGCATTTTATTTCAATTCTTGTAAAAAGTCTTTTACGTACACAGTCCTATTTACTCATCTCCTAATGCATATTATCCAAGCAATATTGCATAAGAAATCCCCCAAAATAGGGTAGAGACCACAGATCTGACTGTATTCTGAACCAAGCCAAGAGTTTCTTGCTCAGGTTGTACTTTCTTATCATGAATTCAGAGCATATTTGGACTCTTGCCCAGAGCCTTGGCTGCTGCAGTTGTAAATTACTGTTACACTGACCTCCTGCAAACACAGCATTCTTAATCTAAGGTTCAAGCAAGGTTGACAATCAGTCAGCATGCACAATCTGTAATAAAAGAAAATTTCATGTTTTTCACAGAATATTGCCCCACATAAGAGCACTCAGATGTAACCCATTGTGCTTCCTTGCTGCATAAGCCTGAACAAACAGGATATATGACTAAGCATGTTTTAGCAATTCCAATCTAAGTCAACAGATCATGTTGTTGGTTATATTGGTACAACCAAGGGGACTTTTAATTTTGTTTACGATGCTAATTTCCAGTCACTCAGAATGGCTGTACCAGAAAGATGGATGGCATGGAAATTTAATAAAAAAATAAATAAAATTTCTAATAAAACCAAGTCATGTATGCAATTACATCCTGGTATTTAGATTTTGCAGATACTGTAGTTTCTACACTTCATAAAGCCAACACCACCTTTTGCGGAGTTAATTATTAAGATTATCTATACAGCTTCCTCAACTTGGTAGCTTTCAGATGTGTTGAGATTATAACTCCCAGTAGTTCCAGCTTGTTCGTTAGGCTGAGGAATAATAATTCTAACAGACTTAGAAGGCACCATGTTAGGGAAACCTAGCCAACCAATTCATTAAGAGAAAAAATTCTGAGGTGTTTCAAACATAACTACATTTTGTGCACTGAATGCAGGAAAACAAATGAAGTATATGCTGAAAAAGACTGCTTTGTTATTCCACTGATCAAGGCATCATGGTTATATCTCTCCTTTACACATTTTTGAAGAACTTAAAGTACACACTTTTCCTGCAGACCGCACACAATTTCTTTCCTAAATTGAAACTTGTTTTGAACAACATACAATGTCTTTGACACACTCACCCTAAAAGTTGGATGATTATTAGTGAGATGCAGCACTGCTACAACCTAATTCATTTTGAGGAAATCTTCAAGAATAGGGTCTCTACACTCTTCATCATTATTTTATTGCCAGCTGCTTTTGTAACTTGGGATGAACCATCTATCATTTAATTCAAATAGGCATCTCAGTTTTTGTCTGTATCTGATATTCAAATTATCTGGAAACCATTATGATTAGCCTTGTAAGAAATTTATTACATTTTAAGCCTATGCCTTTTAGACTCAGTCTATTTAATGTTGTCAGCACAGGACCAAAGAGCACTTCCAAACCACAAACCTATCAGAGTTCTCAATATCTTGGTTTTCATCTGAATTACCACTCATTTCAGCCATGAAACTAATTGCAACTAAATCCATGAAAAGAAGCAGGTTGGTGGAAGAACATACCTTTTTTTAAAATCAACATACCCTACACCTATTGTTTAGTTCTAAATATCACTGGAAGAATAGATTATCAGGAAGACTGAATTAATGGGTTAAAATTACTTGAAAAGAGATGTTTCCACCTTAGAATTTTATTCTGCAATTGTCCTGTCTTACTGGAACTTTATGAAGGATCCAAAGTAATGTGTTATAATTGTTGCTTTAATCAGAAGGATAAAACAAATAACACAAATTTAGCTATGAGTAGGCGAACAATAGATTTGAGAAATATACATCACGATATTAATATTTTCAAGTACTACCCAACCCAACACTTAACAGCTTGAGAAAGCAAAGGCCTTAGAAACAATTTTGGGTTGGATCTCAGTATGTTTCACCTGGCCTAGTGAGTTGGTTCCCAGTAAACTTTAAAACTCCTCCTGCCACTGATATTTCTCCCTTCTCTCAACGGAAGATGAGAATATATATGTACAAGTGACTGTAAGATGGCCCTTTGAAAAAGATTTAGGAAATAAGAAAGGAATCTAGGGTTATATAGCTACCTTACTGGGGGGGGGGGGAGGTCCTGCCCCTCTGCATCAGTGGTGGGATTCAAAAAATTTTACAGTTCTGTGGGTGTGGTTTGGTGGGCATGGCAGGGGAAGGATACTACAAAATCTCCAATCAGAGGTGATATTTGCCTGGTCTCCAAACTACTCAAAATTTCCGCTACCAGTTCTCCAGAACTGGTCAGAACCTGCTGAATACCATCTCTGCTCTGCATGCTTACAATCTTTCTGCTGTCTACTATTAACTTAAACAAGGCCTTTGTGATAGGTAAAAGATAGGCAAGGTAAAAGTAGCAAGAAATGCATACTTTCTGGAAAGTGGCTTGGTACTGTACTGTACAATTGAACTTTGGAAGAAGATGGCTGGGTGGGAAGAATCCATACTGATGTAAAGCAATATGAATAGAACAAAAGAGTATATACAGCAAGATGAAAAACCTCAGTCAAGGGTAGAAATGAAGATGAGCATTTGCAAAGCTGTGAAGCAAATTGGAAGGTCAGTATCTATTAGAAAATGAACTAGTTGGACTTTACAGAACAACCACTCCTCAAGAAAGGGAAAGTTCAAAAATTCTGGATCACCTAACAACTTATTTATTGGGACACTTTTTTGAATATAGGAGGCAGAATGGAAAGAGAAATATTACCCATGAGATTAGTATGCTTCGAGGCAGAATCCCATGAAGTCTAGCTTGGAAAAATCTTTAAGACAATTCCTAAGGGGACTGCAATTGATCATTTATACTTCAGTGAACTAAAACATTTTCAAGCTGTCATTTCCTCTTTCTGCAAAATTTATGATCATTACATATAGCTTTCATCTATCATTTTTTAATTTTTAGTTTATACTGAGCAGTCAGTTCTTTTTCCCTGTGCCATTCCCCTTTTCTCAGCTCAGTTGTTCCATTTTTACATATGTGCTCTCTAAAAGCATTTATGATAATTTAGTTTGCTGACTTGTTAATTATGCTATTTTTCATAGAATAGTTCGATTACTTCTGATTTATTTTTTACAAATTCAAAATTAGATCTAGAGGACTGCAGCTAAGTGAAGTCCCAAATGGTTGCTATTATGTAAGCATCAACATTATATAATATGTAACATTAAGTCAATCAGATACTTGCTGCAAAAATCCAAACAACTACTGGATGGCAGCATAGAAATACATAAAGCTAGTTTTTAATATGTTTTTATTAAAATTTATGGAAGTAAAAAAAACTAATACAAACTAAATATATCACAAAGGAGAGAAAATATTAAAAGAAAAATATAGAAAGACAAAGATTTTGAAATGAAAAAAGTATAAGAAATCACTTTCCCTTTTCACCAGCAAAATAAACAATATGAGTAATTTATCACCTTTCTCTGAAACTACAACAAAAGTTCTCTTATAATAAGAATCTCATCTCTTATCTATAAACAAATTCTTGGAGCCTCATCTCATTATTCAATCCTAATCGGCAAAATTCCATTGTTGCCAGAAATAACAAGATGTGTTGTTTAACTTTAATCAAATAATCAGTTTTCTACCATATATTTTCTACTTTTAACACATTAACATATCACTTTCTCTGAAAATACAAAAAAAATCTTTTCCCCATATATCATCTCTTATCTATAAACAAATCTGGTCAACAAAAAACCATTAAGAATTACTATACACACACATATACACCAGATATCTGCCTCTTCTAAGACAGTACTTCAAAAATTTAACACATCTTTTACACAAATTCAATTGACTCTAGAGGGTATTTTTTAGCTGAGGGAGCCAGTATTTTTCTGAAGACATTTCCGTAATCATATGGCCAGCATGACTATATGCCAAGGCACACGGAATGCTGTTACTTTCCCACTGAAGTGGTACCTATTTATCTACTCTCACTTTTGCATGCTTATGAAGTGTTAGGTGGACAGGAGCTGCGACAGGAATGGGAGTCTACTTTGTCATGCAACTCTTGGGGTCTTGAACCCGAATCTTTAATAGCTGAGCCGTTGTGCTGTCCTCTATATCCAGTACATCTTTTTTTCCATATCAGCCTTGTAGCTTGTCATTTTTAAATTCACATTTGAATCAGTCTTAATGTCAGTGTTGTTCAGTAAACTTTTTCCTTTTCTATAACCTTTAAATGCAGATTTATGGCAACAATGACTTTTCAGTGCATTCTTTCCTAAATATTCTTGAATTCTTCTGAAGTTAGAGTATTTTGCTCCATTTTGTATTTGTGGATCTCTTGATCTTTAACGATAAATTAAAATATGATAATTTTCATCATGAAAACAATATGGGAGGTTAGTTTTTGTGGAATATTATTTATCCATCATATTTACAAATTAATTATGATGCAAAAAATAAGTTGAAATTCTATAGTTCTCCATTGGTTTACTGCAATTGGCTATTGGAGAAGAGAGAGCTCCGATTTGTTTTTCAGATTAAAAAAAACACAATTTTAATTAAATATGATTTGGATAACAAATTTCCTTTAACAAGAATTTTTCTCCCAACATGAAAGATCATTTATCTAAAGCCAATGTTACACCGCCCAACGGATGCAAAAAGGACACAGCGGACGAGCAAAATGTCCCATCCGTTGTTATCCGCTCTCAAAAGGGGGCCAAGCTGTGCAGGAAACCTCTGCACCTTCATTCTGACTCTTCCTCTTTCCAGTTAGATGCTCCAAGTCATGTCCACTGTGTGATCTCGACTTTTAACACAGTCCTTTTGGTCGAGACCCCATCCTTCTGCAACAGTATGAAGCCATCCTAACAGGGCTCTGTGAACTCTACTAGGACAAGAATAAGGAGGCGGCCAAGAAGGCGGTTGGGTCCGACAGATGGATCGCGAGAGCAGAGTACGGGACTGTACAACAAGCTTGATGGTTGGAACTCAGGACATGAAGGGACACTCGGGCCATTCCAGAACTTCATGAGGATGCCCTTCCAACCATGTTGAACGAAGTTGTGCAACGGCTGACACCCAGGTGACCAAGGCAAACACCAACTTTCCCAGCCCAGCCCTGGACCCTGGGCTCATAAGGTTGGCACTCACTCTGGCCGCCACCTGGCCTCAGGACCACTACAAAAGCATGCAGTACGGCTGTGAGGGTGCCGCACACAACACCATTAGCATGTGGTCAGAGAAGTGGTGCAAGGCCATCATCGAAGAAATAGAAGGAGGAGCTCCTTCCAGTGCCCCTCCACTGAAGGAGGCTGAAGAAAGTTGCGAGCAGTGGTATCAGAGGTGGAAGTTCCCACACACCGTTGGACGCCATACGATGCAAGGTACGGGTGGCCTGCAAAGCTTCCAGCCAAGTCAGGTCACTTATTTTCACCTACAAGGGCTTCTTCAGCATCGTCCTTTTCGCCCATGGTCGATGCTGACTACAAGTTCATGAACATCCGATGCTTTCAGGCAACGGCTCATCTTTCAGATTGCCCAGGTATACAACGCCAGTCACCTCAAGCGAGGGGCTGGAAGGCACCTCATCGTGGGTTCAGATCCAGAAACCCTGCCCAACGACCAAGGCAGATGTAGCCCTACTTCATCAATGGGGATGACGCCTTTTCTCCCTCAGAAACCTTACCTCATGAAAGCCTACACTTCAAGATACCTCACCCTGAAGAGAGGCATCTTCAACTACAGGGTGTCCAGGGCAAGGCGGATTGGTGGATGAACTCCTTGGATCCTGGCCAAACAGGTTCCAAGTACTTCTTCACCACCATGCAGCATTCGCCCAGAGACCATGGAGGAGGATCGTGAAGCTTGCTGCCATCCTGCACAATCTCATTGCGCTCACCCGCTACCCAGTCTGCAGAACAGGGCTTGTGGACCGTCAAACCAAGGCAATGGGGACATGGAGCCTGGAATGGAGGCAAGGGCAAAAACCTGGATAGACACTCAGGGATGTGCAAGCCCCCAACAGAGCCCACTGTGAAGGAAAGAAGCAGCGCAAACCTCCTGAAAACACTGGTGCTAACTCCCCACCTGGAGCGGTGGAGTGGCAAGACAGGATGATAGATGTTTAATGGATGCTTCCTTCAGCCTGTCTCATCACACGGATGAAGATTGGCCATGTATGTTGGGCTGGCCCTACAGTGAATAGGCGCGTTTAATAAAAGAGTTGGTGTTTTGTGTTTCACATGTGTGGATGGTTGATTTACATTATTATTGATAATTAAAGGGCCATAGGTGTGGCACCTGGGAGGTGGACCATACAGTCCCACTATTGTTTGCACTGGAGGCTTATCTATCCCACAGCTAATCTTTACCAACACCCCACTGCTATCTTAACCCATCCCAGAAGCATTTTAAGGCTTAAAACCATTTCTAACAAGTTAATTACCAGACTTTAATTGGAAAAAAAAGAAATGCAAGCAAAGTGTGTGAATCAAATATTAAACTTTAATTGAACAACAAGGTTAAAACAAAAAATGACCCAAGTCAAAGTGTCCAAATAAAGTCCACAGTACCAGCTACCTTGGTCTCTGGCCACTCATTATATGTCACTCAGAGGTGTGCCAGACTCAGGGTTGAAGGGTCCCTGTGCTGTGGACTCTGCGATTGGTGTTGGTGCTGGAGGCGATTTGTCCGAGAGGGGAATGGGACGGGTGGTGTTTACGCGAGGGTGCGCGGACAGCTGGCTCAGCCCCGTTGGATGCTGAGAGGTCCTCCATGCCATGGGGTGTCAGCCTCAGTACTGATGACCAGATGTACTGTGGCCGGGCTTGGCTGTTGGGTTGGAGCGAAGGAGTAGTGTAGTGGAGCTGTCTGCTTCTGCAGCTGGGTTAGAGGAACTGACGTTGCGTGGCATCGCTGTCGTGGGTGGCATCATTTTGTCGGTGGTGGCATCCGTTTGCACTCATGGCGGACCGGGTCGGCAACGGCGTTGCTCGCCCGATGACTCTGTGCCTGGAGTGGGATAGGGCTGCTGCCTGTGCTGCTGACCTCCTGGTAGCCGTAGCCCTGGTAGGTGAAGGCCTGTGGAAGCCTTGAACGGAGGACATCCACCTGGGGTGGAGGAGCAGACCTGGACTCGGGTGGCCATGGTTCCTTCTGAGTACTGGACAGGGGTTGTGAAGCAGCTCCGTGATCCGGTCCCTTCACCACCTGGTACTCGGGATCCACCATGTCCTATTGAGGCGTCTTGGTTGACATGTAGGTTGAGGAAGGGCTTGCGTTTTGGAACCGGAGGAGGATTCGTTGATGAACCAGCAGAGAGGAGATTCTATGCTGCGTGCGGATGTGTTCCCTTGATTCTTCCAGCAGGAGGTGCTGGCTCTGCCTCCCTCCTAAGCAAGTCCGGCTCCTCTGCCTTTTTGTGGAGGCGAGCTGGGTGGGGTGGATGCGGCTAGGACTGTGGTGGACTCTGATGCTCCTTTCGTCGTCACCGCACAGCGGAGTTCCTCCACGCACTTCCACCATTGGTTACCACAACCATGTTGCGGGTTCTCCCGCCATGGCATGCTCCACAGAAACCTGCGGAGACAGAGGACTGAATCTCGGCCGGAAGAATACTGGCTCTCAGCACGCGGCTTGCCGGAGAGAGATGGTAGTGAGAGGGGCTGCTTGGTGCCTCCTTCGGTGGTGGATCTCACCCTCCAGGAAGCTTGTACCTGGCCATGACGTAGGTCTCTCTGGTCATGGCATGCTTGACAGTGGCCTGGCCAGATTTCTTGAGGTGCAGCTTCCTGTACCAGGATGCTGCATGTGCTTCCACCAGCCGAGGAGGCACCTCCAAAGTGTAACCCATACCTCTCCGCCTCTCTCTCCAAGCAGCCTCTTCCCTTTGGGTGTCCCTGTACAGCTGCGTGTCCCTTTCCGGCCACAGATAGTCATTCTCTCTCAGCCACTCCAGCACCCTCATTCTCGTGCGCCTTCCTCAATGTAGTATCCTGCTTCTCCTCCCGTCCCCGTCCCGCCGCGTCAACTTGTCACCCACTATTTTTGTTCTTTTTTCTTCCACTTCACTTTGGCAGGGACCAGATTGCCGGCCTCCATCGCGGGGCTCCCAGGTGGTAGGGGGCTGCTCCTCCACACCACCAGCAGCAGACTAGCACCAGCAGGATCATCATATCATCATCCTCCACCAGCAGATCTAAATCAGCATCATCATCATCAGCAGCCCAGCCAGGCAGCCGGATCATCAGCAGCAGCGGCAGCAACCAGCAAGGCATCCAGCAGCAGACAGCAGCAGGACCAGGATCAGCAGCCAGCCAGAGTATGCAACAGTCAAGCGCGCCCAGGCAAGTCCAGGGCACGAGCAGTACGGAGCCAAGTCCAGAAGCACGAGCAGGTCGAGCAGGACCAGCAGGACCACGGAGCAGCTTCAACAGAGTAAGCACCAGCAGAAGCCCCAGCAACCAGCAGAAGCACCACCGCCAGAGCAGCTTCAGCAGAAGCTCCCAGCAGAAGCAAGTCAAGGGAAGGGCGGAGTTGGCCCTGTCCCTCTTGCCAGGGATGGCGGCAGGTTGCTTGAGGCTATTCGCTTCCTCCCCATGGTTGTGGGGTTGCTGGCTGGCAGGGGAGGCTAGGCAGGCACCAAGGCTGGCCAGGAAGCCAAGGCCACGAAGGCTGGCAGGCAGGCACCAAGGCTGGCAGGCAGGCACCAAGGCTTGGCAGGAAGCCTGTGCAGAAAGGCTGGCAGAAGTCCTGGCAGAGAAGGCAGGCAGGCATGCACCAGAGGTTGCTGGAAGGGCAGGCTTGCAGCAAGGCTGGCAGCAGACATGCAGCAGGGCAGGCAAGAACTCGAAGTGTCCAGCAGCAGGTCTTTACCTCGGAATGCTGGCACACGTGCCGAGCTTGCTTCCCTTATATCCACGTGGCTTACGCATACATTCCCCCCTGCATTTCGCAATTTAACGCTCAGCAATCCGTTCCGCTTCTGCTGTAGCATTCCACTAGGCTTCCGCTGTGCATCCGCTTCATCCGCTGTGCATCCGTTTGCACCGCTGTGGCCATTCCCGTGTCCGGCTTTGCTGCAGGCCCCCCAGAACGCCCTGCGGATGTCCAATCCGCTCCATTTCCGCTTCCACTCGCTAGGCTTCCGCTCTGCATCCGTTTTCCATCGCCCTGCATTCCTCCCCGTTAGCCTTGTTTTTCGCTCCGGTTTATGCACAATATTTGCCCCT
>BHFT01059465.1:0-21417 GCA_004320025.1 Laticauda laticaudata
GGGGGACATGACAGTTGTCTTCCAGTATTTGAAGGGTGGTCAGAGAGGAGGGCAGTTTGATTTATTCTTCAAGGCAAAAGAGAGCAGACAAGGCAAAAGAGAGCAGACAAGAAGAAATGTGTAGAGCTTTATAAAGATTCAACTTAAAAGAGAAATTTCCTGATAGTGATGGAATAGCATGCCTCCAGGAGTTGTGGGTTCTCCATCACTGGAGGTTATAAAAAATAGAGTCGAAACAATTTGAGAAGGATGTCATAAGGTCTGCACGTGTGAGTGGGTTGGACTAGAAGAACTCCAATGTCCCTTGGAGCCCTAGGATTCTTTGATGTTATATCTCTCAGAGTTTCTAGCAATCCAACCAGCACACAAGCAAATAATTCAGCAGGATTCATTTATAGTAGAAAGTTGTTTGTATACAGTAATACAAATTATGATGCATGTATACAATACCCATGCAGAAGTCAGAACCAGAGCTCAGAATCTAAAAGTCATAATCACAGAAGCAATAAAAACCAGAAGCTCTATATTTATACAGTCCAATTACTCTAAACCATGCCCAGTCTCCAAGCCGTCTAGGTATAGCTCACAACAGGTGCTGTTTCTTAGTCACCAACCAGTTCCCATTGGCTGACTTGTTAAGTCTATCCCAGCTCATAATTTCTCATATACTGGCAATATCAACCTCCCTTCTATTAATTTATCCACATAAAGTTTGTTCCTTTCTCACACCAGCTTCCTTTTCCTGCCATAGACCAACACTCTTGTCCCATGATGTCTACCTTGTTCTCAAGAAGTTTTTCAACTCTGGAATCTGCTGGTGCATGTTTTTCCCTTTCCAGCATCATTTATTCCCATTGCCTGGATCACTGCTCAGCCATGGCATTTCCACATTAAAAATGATCTCAATGTGCTTCTGGCTTCAGTAGATATTTGTCCTTTTAATTTGTAGCCAGTTTGCCACACCTACACACCCTTCCTGAATCCACTCCTAAATAAATAGCTCTGAAAGAACCAACATTGTACCTAGAAGGAACAAAATCTCACAATTCTTCTGACAGCATACAAAGACTAATCTGTAAGTAGCATCCATCCTAGAGCAGCCTCTAGGATACTTCAGGGGGGACCCACTGATCGATAAAGGGGACACTTCTGGCTGATCCATCACATTTAATACTGAGTTGTTCAACATCTTGTGAAGTTTTCCTCATGTGTTTCTGCAATTTACCAAAAGGCCAACAAAAGGAAAAACTCTTCCTCAAGGATATCTCGAATTCTTTTTCATTATCTAACAACAGAAAGATGGAGGGACAGAATGGAGTCCATCCAGGCCCCCGTTCAATATCCCACAGAAGTCAACCTAGGAGTCTTTAGGCAATTCAGTAGTATAAAGAGGGTGGCAAGCTTTTGGACAGTTAAGGATGGTACTGTATTTAATGATATACAATTGAAGGTTAATATATGTATTCCAGGATAATGTTGCAGGAACTAATCTGGTTGGTCACCGGGACCAGAGGTTTTGTCTTATGAGCTTTCAGACTGGTGGTAAATCAGCACTCATGTTGACTGAGGAGGGGCCCGTTTGCCAGGCTTCAATCAATTTCCTGGCTGTTTTTGTGCCTACTTGTCCAACAATCTTAACTCAGGAGGTGATAAACAGCCAGAAAGACCAGGAGTCTATGAGATCCCATTGTCCTCCTAGAAATTATCCAATCTCCTTCTGAAATCAACATAGCTGTATGACATCAATCAATCTGATAATAGGAGCTTGCTCTTTCTTTTCCCTTCCAGATGGGGTTTGCCCCTTTTCATGTGCCCTTTTGGGGCTTCCTGGTGGCCTCTTTCTTCATACAAGGTAGGTCTTGATTGATACAAAAAAATGCTGAAGCATTTCTAGAAAGAACAGAAAAGTGCTACATGGATGGTACGAGGTCTGGAGGCTAAATTATATGATGAATGGCTAAGGGTACTAGGTATGTCTAGACTAGGAAAGAGAAGGATGGAGTGACAAGATAGCAGTCTTCCAGTACTTGAGGGGCTGTCACAGAGAAGAGGAAGTTGACTTACTCTCTAAAGCATTGGAGGGCAGGAATGGGTAGAATGGGTAGAAACTCATTAAATGGAGATCTAACCTGGAAATAAGGAGAAGGTTCTTGACCGAACAATTAATCAATGAATACTTTTCCTCCTGGAGTTGTGAGTGCTTCATCACTGGAGGTTTAAAAATAGACTGGACAACCATTTGGTATAAGATCTCCTTCCTTGAGCAGGAAATTGAACTACTGTAGAAGACCTCCAAGTCCTAGGAGTCTGTTGGACAGTTGAAAATATGGATGTAGTAGCAGCCATTGAAATTGGGGAGAAAATGTCCATTCATAGCAGGAAAATATAAAGGTTGCTACTTCAGAATTAGAAGACTGGCACCCAGCCAAATCAGCCATCAACAGGTATTTAGACATAAACTACACTGACACACATTCAAAAGAGACAATCAGAAAGCCAAAAAAAGGAAACCAAAAGACCAAAATACCCCCTTGCCAGCAATCAACACCAGAGATTCACCAAGATTAATATCAGACCAACTATTGTTAGTCTGATATTAAACAATGATAGAAAACAATGCATCAAAGTATTTGTGAAATTGAAGAGCAGAAAATCTATCCAACCATCTATTTAAGCTATTTAAGAAAAGGGTATCCTGAGACCCTTCCCAGCCCATTGGTCTAGATGTTGGTGCTTTTTAAGTTGTTCTTTTGTTCTTCTGACCCTGTTAGTTGAGGGGAGGCCACCCCCATCTGTCTTTCCAGCCTCTTGCAGTACGTTGCACTCCATCCACATCCTGGCTTCTTTCCAGCTGGGCACCATCCTGCCCTTATTTCTAGGGCATCTCTTTTCTTCCCTTTTTTCAAGTTCCTTCTCCTCCTACTCCTCCTCTCTGCAGTTTGAATCAATGGGTTCAGGATGGTTGACTCCCATATCCTTCTCTTTGATAATATCTCCTCTTTCCACCATCAGGTCTGGAATCAGTATCTTGTCCCAAGCACTGGTACATGTTTGAGGATTTTTGTTATGGATTTTTCAAGGAAAAACTGACCTGGAATGAAGCAGAGGTAAGAGGAGCCCCAACACCTCCAACTTAGCCTATAAACTTACTGTCTGAGTGCAATGCTTCCCTGTGCGTGGAAAGGGAAAATAGGGAGGGAGGGAGGGAAGGAAGGAAGGAAGAAAGGAAGGAAGGAAAGAGGGATGAGGGAAGGAAGGAAGGAAGGAAGGAAAGGGAGAAGGGAAGGAAAGGGAGGAGGGAAGGAAGGGAGGGAGGAGGGAAGGGGGGAGGAAGGAAGGAAAGAGGGAGGAGGGAGGGAAGGAAGGAAAGAGGGAGGAGGGAAGGAGGGAAGGAAAAGGAGGAGGGAAGGAGGGAGAGAAGGAAAGAGGGAGGAAGGAAAGAGNAAAGGGAGGAGGGAGGGAGGGAAGGAAGGAAGGAAGGAAAGAAGGAAAGAGTGAGGAGGGAGGGAAGGAAGGAAAGGGAGGAGGGAAGGAGGGAGAGAAGGAAAGAGGAAGGAAGGAAAGAGGGAGGAGGGAAGGAGGGAAGAAAGGAAGGAAAGGGAGGAGGGAGGGATGAAAGGAAGGAAAGAAGAAAAGAGGGAGGAGGGAGGGAAGGAAGACAGGAAAGAGGGAGGAGGGAGGGAAAGAAGGAAGGAAAGAGGGAGGAGGGAGGGAAGGAGGGAGGGAAGAGGGAGGCGAGAAGGAAGGAAGGAAGGAGCAGAGGTGTCCAAAGTTTATGGTCAAGAAAGTTATTATGGCCACAACAGTGTGAGTAGAGCATGAACAGAACCACGGTGGAGCTTCCATCACACTATCATAGACACCAGTGGACTTGTTTGACCGTCCACTATGGGTTTTCCTGCCAGGGAAATAAGGGACCTTAGCATGGGATTGTGTCTGTGCTACCCACCTGTCCTTGGATCGGTTGGAGCACATCCCAACACCTGTTTTCCCCATTTGAGTCCCTATCCACTGCCTCCCTTCCACCATCTGCCAATAAGTAGAACCGTGGGAGGAGAAGATGGATTTGGGGTCTAGGGAAGGGTTGGCATGTTCCTCTCCTGATTCCTTTCCCCTCACTTCCAAAGCTCTGGGGAGATAGACAACTTCCTGCTCTCTGGAGTTTACTCTTCGGAGAAGATAGGCTTAAGGCCCTTTCAAAACTCTGCATCCCACAAGCTCACTGAATTGTTGCGTGGCTCCTTCAAAATCAAAACCTATTTATTTGTTTGATTTCTATGGCGACCCATCTCACAGCGTTGTCTCTGGGCGAGGTGCAAGGTTTACAAACATGGAAAAATCCACCACGTAGGACCCCTGCTGACCAAGGATAAAGAGCCCAACCCAACTCACAAAAAGGGGGGTGGGTGGGGGAAGCAACATTATCAGAGTTCATCTGATCTCCTGACCCAAATTACAGTTTGAAGGACCTTGGAGGTCTTCTAGACCAACCCCCTGCTCAGGCAGGAGATCCTATACCTATCTTATGCTTGCATTATCTGTCTACTAAGTATGAATATTTAGACTTACATCATCTACGACCTAGATGATGACTGTGTCATTTTGTCCTCCTTTCCTGAAATGCATAAATATGAGCACATTTTTTTTAGTCTGCAAGAGCCCTCCCATTATTTTCTAAAAGAATTTCCTCCAGTCTGCTCTATTAATGAAAAATACTGCAGGGAGCCTGGATGCTTGCTTTTTAGATCCTGCTTTTGATTCCAAAATCAAAAGGGGTCACCAACCTTCTGAACTTCAGGGACCCACAAAGTCATAATTTAAAATCTCGCGGATCAGAGACCCTGGGAAAGTCCAAAAAAACAGCTCCGTTCTCAGGGGGAGAGAGGGAGGGAGAGACTTTTGGCTTCATGCAAGGAAAGCAGCAGAAGCCACAGAAGTCTTTCTTTCTCTCCCCCAAACTCTGCCAGAAACGAGTCTTTGCAGCCTCTTGGAAAAGGAGGCCTTGCAGGGTCCCAAAGACTCACTTCTGGCGGAGTTTGGGAGAGAGAAAGAAAGACTTGGGCTGCTTTCCTTGCGTGCAGCCAAAAGCAGAAGAAGAAAGAAGCAGAAAGAAGCAGCCCAGTGGCCAGGTGAGATGTGTGGGGCTAGTGGGACAAGTCCCCCCCTCTCCTCTTTCCCCCCTCCCCTCACTACCTCGTGTTGTCCACAATGCAAGCAGCACAAGCCTCGTGTTCCTGCCCAGCCTGGATTAATTGCTTTTTTTTTCAAAAAGTTTTTTATTTTTTAATTTTTACACATCTCTTTATATGGGCAACGTCATTCCAGATTATAACACTTGTACATAATCATACTTTCACTTCCACCAATCTTATATAATATCTTCTCATATCTTTATCTATTTCACTTATCTTTAAATAAATTTCCATTTCATATTTCAATTCATTAATTCAATATCAGCATCATTTCATCCAGATATTTATCTCCAATTATTTCCATTTTTAGCTTACCACCTATTTTATTTAACATTACACATCATTCTTATCCTTAATTTTCCCAAAGCCAATTATATAATAAACAATCTAAAAAGACCAAAAATAAAACAAAATTAATACATTTAGGATCCACATGGTATATCACCCCTCAATCTATCTGATTTAATAATTCATTCCCCAACTTTAGACGTATTAACATTAAATAATCAACTGTGTACTTTAAAACATATATATTTTAAGGTATACCCCCTAAAATCGCTAGAATGACTTCCTAATATATCTCATTTCATCTTCACTTTTCTTTTAATCATTAATAATCATATTTTTCCCTTTCTACTTTGCCAAAATTCAAATACTTTTATACATTTTATTTTTCTTATAATCATTAACAATCATATTTTTTCTCCCTTACCAAAATTTATCTATATATTTTAAATTTCTTCCTTATCCAAAATTTATCTATATATTTTAAAACATTTCCATTCCCCTGTTTTCGCGAGTACTTACATGTATGCTATTCAGCTTCCTTCGGGTATTTTCCCACATCATTATAGTTGTGCTTTTAAAGTTGCAGCAACGTTTCGGCAGAATCTCATCTGACATCATCAGGCTTCTGTATTGAGTTTGTATGTGGGTCAGGCTATCACAGTCGTTGGTTTCATTCATTATTTTCATCATTTTCATTATTTTCATCATTTTCATTAGGGATATATATAGGAATATATATATATATTTTTAAGTTTTCGCGGGTACTTACATGTGTGCTGTTCAGCTTCCTTCGGGTATTATCCCACGTCATTATAGTTGTGCTTTTAAAGTTGTAGCAACATTTCAGCAGAATCTCATCTNTCACAGCCATTAGTTTTAAATTTGAGGCTAGCCTATTGCTGTCCCAGGATGGTTTTTTTTAACATCCTGATTGGTTGGGAGTTTTGGTCTGTGTTTATTGGACTTGGAGTTTGTTTCATTGGTGTTTCTGGTTTCTTCTGTCTGTTTTGTGGCTTTGACTGGCTGGCAACACTGTGTTCCTGTGTTGGAGGTTTTCAGTGCAGCTTGGCTTCGTGTAAAAGGACGGCTGTTATCTATTAGGAAGCTAGGTTCCTAAATACACCCAACCAGGCACCCAGATGAAACCGAGCTTCCTAACAAATGATAGCTGTCCTTTTACTCGGAGCCAATCTGCACTAAAAGCCTCCAATACAGGAACACAATGTTGCCAGCCAATCAAGACACAAAAAAAGCCACAAAATAGACAGAAGAAATTAGAAACACCAGTCAAGCAGAACACAGCAAACTCCAAGACCAATAAACACAGACCAAGACTTCCAACCAATCAGGATGGTTGGAAAAAAACCATTCTGGCTCAGCAGTAGGCTAGCCTCAAATTTAAAACTGAAACGGCTGTGATAGCCTGACTCACAGACGAACTCAATACAGAAGCCTGATGATGGCAGATGAGATTCTGCCAAAATGTTGCGACAACTTTAAAAGCACAACTACAATGACGTGGGATAATACCCGAAGGAAGCTGAACAGCACACATGTAAGTAGCTGCGAAAACTTAAGAAAACATATATATATACACAACTGCACATCTACTTTCACTCCCAAAGAGATCCTTGAATCTCACACCACCTCTAATGATGAATTCTTTGGTAATATAATAATTTACTCTAAAAATAATTTGGAAAAAAAAATCAAGGTTTGAGAGAAAAACTCTGTAGTTCAGAGTGAATTTCTGTGCAGGAAACTTTGAAGATGCTGTCAAAGATTCGATCTTCTTAAAAGGACATCATTCTTTGTATGAACTCTGAAGACGTATGTACATCACCCTGCTGATTTTAGGTTCAAGGACACCATTACGGGATAAAATTATAGAGATAAACAGATGTAAACTATTTATTGAATATTTGCCACCAATATTGTTAAATACATAATTCTGTTGCAGTTTTTCGCTTTCAAGTTAAAATGTCAGAAACAGAACACCGAATATTTACAGTTCTTATAAGGAATGTTACATAATGACACATTAAGGCGTAAATTCTTTTGGCTTATAATTCTGAAAAGAATAATAGCAAAAAAGTGATGCAAAATCTTCATTGTGTGATTATGATTAAGCTATGTTTTTACAAAAATATGGTGTAAGATGGCAATAAATCCCATTCAAATCCTGCATTAAGTCCCTTCAAGTGGTATTGATAATTTACACAGTCAAAACTTTAAAGTTTACATATAAAGGTGTCCTATCAGTCATTGAAAAGTACAGCTCTCAACCTATACAGTTTTTTTTTTTCAGGCCACAGTTTTGAAGGTTTGGAGTATCAAGTTAGTTTGATGAATTAGTCGGTTGGCACTTATGAACACATTTATTGCCCTATTATAAAGAAAAACAGAAAAAGGAGATGTATTAGCAACAAGATAAACTTATACAGAATAGAAAGCCATCATATCAAATACAATTAATTTTTACAATGAAATCCTATACACTGCTTCTGGAGTGCAGTATTAAAATATACAACAGTATTTCACAAAGGAAGTTCAATACAAAATTCTGGTTGAAGATTTTTTTAACACTCTTAACTCTGAAAATAATTAGAGATCTTTTCTTAAATGAGAAAAATATTGAATCCGTTATTAAATTCTAAAAGTTAATTCACAATAGAAAATTAATGTTGTTATTAAAGAACCTGTTGCAATCCTATACTTACTTATCCGCCTCAATGAATTCAATGGACATTGTTTCTGAATACAAGAATATCCCGTGGGATCCTTGGTGCTCTCTGAACTTGTTGCTTTTTTGCAGATGTTTCATTATCCAGCTAGGTAACATCATTAGTACTGATCTCAGATTGCTCAAGGACCCCAGAGTTCAACCTTGAACTACAAATATTCTTTTCTATTGGTATGTACCATTCGCTTGTAAATCAAATTCCTGCTAAAGTGATCCTAGTTATGCAAAACAGCATATGGATTTGGATATGAATTTTCCCTTGTTTATAAAAGCTACTTATTCCAAAACCTTGCAATCTGGTAAAAACACCCATCCAAATTCAGTGCTTTAAACATTTTCAGTGAGGAAAGTAGACGAATCAGCAAAGGAGTCAACATATATGTTTATCAGGAAATATGATTTCAAGATTATGAAAATAAAAAAAATCTGAATCTTGGAGCATAATGGCCAGTTGGTAAAATTTGTGCAATATTGGCTGAAAATGTTTGTGTTTTCTGGGCTGATGAAAATATACTTGATGAAAGAAATTTATCAGCTATAGTGAAGATGATAACTCCACTTTTGATCAGATTTCACTTTAAGCCCGGGTTAGAAGTATAGCATAGTCGTTGACTTACGACTACAACTGGACTGGATTTTTACTCATAAGTCATTACTTACGTCACAAGTCAAGGCACCCAACATTTTTTGCAATATTTGTGGTCAGTGGTCATTAAATAAATTTGTGGTTGATAAGCAAATGCTGTAGCTGATAAGAGCAAACCCATTCTCCTAAATGGGTGGTCTTTGCCAAAATAAAGTTCATAAATTGAGGATTACCTGTACTCATAAAAAGTTGAAACAACTTCAGAGACAACAACGATGATCAAAGGATTAGACATTAACTCCATTGAAGAGAATTTGAAGGAGAATAATATTTTTAACTTTTCAGCATTCATAAAAGATGATTGAAGAGAAATATATAGGCACTTGGCAGGACAAAATGTCGCTGTCTGTTAGTTCTTATTTAAGTCAGAGGAAGTTAAATTATATATTAAGACTAAATATACTTTGATATTGGAGTCAGCTACCTAAAGAGAGATGACTGTCCAGGTGGAGGTTAGTTAGCCACCCATCTGAGATGTTTAATTTTGATTTCTGAACTGAAATTCATAACTAAATGAATTCAATGAATGCTCCCAACTCTATGATTCCATTTAAAACAAAAAACAAAACCCCATCCCTAAAATCGACTTAACTTTCTTTGCTAACATTTATCAATGGGCAAACAAAGTTAATTCCTTGGATGTAAATTAACAATTCAGAATAATTATTTACTAAAAAAGCTAAATCAATGGAATAGTGGGAAAAAACCTGGAGACTTTTGGAGTATTAGCATTGTTCGGCGAGCTACAATCACAAGCAAGGTCAAAGAACAGATGGGATTTTTCTTCCTCACTACACAGTATTAAAATTGTTCTTCAACGGCTTCTAATATGGATTGTATTCTGTTGCTTTCAAAGCACTACTGATACATTTTGTAATATAAGCTTCTCTTTTCATACCTTCACAGAACTTGGAACTATATTTATGTAACTTCCTTCAAAACATTAGGAGTTTGTTACTACCCTGTTCCCACTTTTTTCCAAATTCTAAGTTGCCAACTGTCTTAGAATTTCAGGTGGTCTCATATTTTTGTACAAACCAGACAAATGTCTTGCTACTACATATACCATGTTGAGGGTGCTAATATCCTGTGACCAATTATGGCCTATCAAATGATTCTTGAAAATCTGGAAACAGAGCCGAAATACAACAGTCTTCCCTCCAGATTTTTCCTCCAACAATTGTTATTCAGAAGCACACAATGACTCTGTATCTAAGCAACAAGCTATACTTAGATGTGAGGAGTAGTTCTTCCTTTTATCAGCCTTTAAAAATAAATTATTTCTCTGTTATGGAAATCCCATTTAGCTTGTAGTCAAGTAGGAGGCAGAAAGCACATAGCCAACTTGCTCTGTTTCCATAAAAACAACACAGGGACAGAGTGCATTACTACAGACCCCAGAGAATGTAAGTCTGGGGCTATAGGTTACTGTATTTTCTGGACTATAAGCCACTACTTTTTTCCTGTGCTTTGAACCCTGCAGCTTGTACATGTGGCTTATCTATAGATTTTTCTTCGCTAACTGCCATCAGGGGGTGCAAAAATGTGACAGACGCAACAGGTCAATGCAAAGAAGAAGATGCTACTGGTAGTTTTGGCGCGCTCGATACAAGCAGCACGACACGCACGAATGCAAAATATTTTTCACACCCTGATCATGGAAAGTACACGAAGAAAAGCATATGATGCAACTTTTAAGTTGAAAGCAATCAATCTGTCTATCCAGGAAGGAAATAGAGCTGCTGCACATAAGCTTGGCGTTAATGAATCAATGGTAAGACGTTGGAGATGTCTGGCCGCATGCGAAGAGCATTTTTCTCTTTCTGTGTAAATATCTCATTTCACAATGTATATATCTGCGGCTTATAGTCTGGTGCGGCTAATATATGTAAAAATATTTTTTTCTTTGAAAATTTAGTGGGTACGGCTTATATTCTGATATGCTCTATTGTCCGGAAAATACGGTAGATTCAGCCATTAAAAAGAAAATCGATAGAAGACAATGGCAAACTCTACATTATTCTCAAGAAAACCACACACTTGTCTAGAAATATGAAGTGCTTTCAATCTGGAATGTTAACCAAAAAAAGGGGGTGGGGGGTTAGGGTAATACCATATCTCTTGGTGACTCTTTAAAACCCAGGAAAAGTCACAACTCCTTTAAGGATGTGCTAAGAGATGCATGCACATTCACTCTGAAGCCCTTTTTTTCAGGTTTTGGATCCAAAGAGTTCTACATTCCTAGACATGTTCATACATTCATCAGAAATTCGTATCTACTGGAAAATCTCAACTTTATAGCTATAGAAATTTGTCATTCGTTTTGATAGGTGAAATCTTTGCTTCTGGACAAGGAAAAATTCCCATTGTTTCCCTTCTTTTATTGGACTGTTAAAAATCTTTTGTCAGAGCACTCATAAATATGAAATAATTGATAGCCAAGTCGGAGGATTGATACTTTTGTGACTTTTCCCATTTTGAAAATTCCATATATTTTATGTTATGAGAGAACAATGTGTTACTCTATATATCGACATGGGGTCTTTGGTCTAATGTCATGAAATTTTAGTCTGCTTCCAAAGCCCTCTATAAGAGATTATTTCCAGCCTCTAGTAAATGATATATGTTCTTTCCTTGCAAGAAAAGAGAATGAAAGGTATCATAGAGATGTGCCAAAAACAAGGTTTGAAAAGAACAAGAAACAGCTTCAGAGACAATGGATAGACATGCCTGCTTTACTGCAAATATCTTCTGACCATACACTCCACCCCATCTGTTAGGGGTCCCCATGGGAATGTGTTCCCTCCTAAGATTGTTTTTAGCAAGGATGAAAAGGAAGACATAATTACTATTAGAACAGTGATGCTGTAGGTCCCCAAGGAGAATTAAAAATTAAGTAGACACATTGATGCCTAAGTTTAAAAAGCAAATGTTACAATCTGGCCAATTTTTTTCATGCTTTGCTAAACTGGAATTGATGGAGCAATTAAGATGTTAAGATTGTTGCAAAGTATTTTGGAATACAAAATATTAAGACAAAAAAGAAAAAAAAGAAAAAAATCACCAAGTAAATAAAAAAAGAGATATATACTTACTTTCCATCTTTAAAATAAGTTTTCAAAGTGTCACTGAAACTTTTGGAGTATTTTACAAATTCTTTTTTTTGGTGTTCAAGTGCCTGAAAAAGTTTATGTAAATAGTAATTAAAGTTTTCATTTTTCTCAGACATCATGTTTTAGCCAATGAACACAGAACAAGATGAGAAAAGGTACACAATAAATGTTGGAAATGGCAAAATCCACAATTTAAATGATGAAAAGGTACTTCTACAATGACTTTTGCTTAATGTTTGTAAAGTATTAATTCTACAAACAATAGAAATATTAAACTTTAAAGCAGTCATTATTGATTAAAAATCCATAGACTGAAAAATCTCTATTCATCATTCTGATTGTCTTTTTATTTGCCAGTTTGTATTAACTGAAAAATTATGTTTACAATTTATATTATCTGAATATGAAGCTGCATATATTTGTAATGCTTGTACTTAATTATATTTCTGATGAGGCACTATAGTAGAAATTAATTCACATACCCTCCGGTTCTGATATTGGTATTTCTTGAAGACATTATTTACTGTATCGAGAAGTTCCTTTATTGCACTGGCAATGTCCCTGTTTGGTAATGAAAATATAATTGAAATTTTTAAAGTGAAGCTACAGAATTTTAATCACTTTCAAAATTATGTTTGAAATGTATTTCTAAAAGATTTCCTGTCATGTGTAGTGAGTTTTAGATATGCACAGCAAGATGAAACAGCAAGAGCTAATTAAATTATATGGTACTTCAAAATCTAAATTACATTTAATGCATTCTTCATACATGGAAAACTAGCATCTGGAAATTACAGGACAATACTCTGAAGCAGCAGGAGCCTTGGCTTACCTTTACAATCAGAAGTCTTTTCCTGGAATAATTTTGAATATGTATAGTTATAAACTGCATAGATTTGACTTTTGATATCTTAGACTTAAAAAAGAAAAATTGCTCTGATCTACTTTGAACTATCTTGAAAGTACGGTTTTCATGAACTAATGCAAAAATCTTATCCCATTCATCTTTATTTAAATTAAAGTAAATGTTAAATAATTAAAGCTAAACTAACTGGGAAAAAAACTGCCGTAATATATACTCCTGAAATAATTCAATGGCAACTATCTTTGATCCTAAAATTAATGGATACAATTTAATCTAGATTTTAAGTTTACAATATAATGAAACCAAACCACTCTGTGGAGGAGTAAGAGAGAGAAATCATTTAAGAGAGAAACGGCAGCTTAATCTACAGACAGGTTAAAACTCTGTTTACAATATTAACTTTAAAAAAATACTTTGGAACCCAAGACTCACTGCTAAGTTGAAAACAGAGTTTGGAAATATCTTCCACAATGGTTGTCCCAAAGGTGCTTTTTCAGGAGGCAACTGGACTTTCTTGTTTTTTCTTTTGAAGACATTTTGCTTTTCATCCAAGAAACTTCTTCAGCTGACTGGATACTGGGGAATGAAAGAATTTATATTCCTTGCAGACAGATGGTAAACTGCACCCTTTCAGAGCATCACTGAAGTACTTGGAGGTTTATCTGTGTCCTCAGGGTCACCTGAGTAGTGTTCCTGATTCCTGTTACCAGCTTTTTGCAAGGAATATAACTCCTTCCATTCCCCACTATCCTGTGGAGCTGAAAAAGTTTCTTGGATGAGAAGTGACATCTTCAAAAGAAAAAACAAGGAAGTCCAATTGCCTCCTGAAAAAGCACTTTTGGAATAACTATGACTTGGATGACTGAGAATCTCCACAGACTTCTGCCATGGTTGCTTGTCTTTTGGGTCACAGGGGATGTATCAGTTGTCATCTATCAGTCCCTTTATTTACTGAACATCCTCCAAAATGAACTAGTGATCCTTTTGGGGTATTTCTGTATTAATATCTCTGTTTTATGTGTGAGGAAATCAAAACTAGTCCTTTAAAACTGATCCAGGAGAGGAAAGCCACGCGTCCCCAGCTCTATATACATGAGAACTTTGCTCCAATCAATAAACATTTGCATTTTGTTCCACTACTGTGAAGACAGAAAATCTCTCAGTGTATAACTAAAGGACACAGGAGACTTTATAGAAGATATTTATATCAAAATAACCTTTATGAACAATTCAAATTTATATAGATTGACTCTAATCTCTATAACTAGGCAAGGAGGTTAGGTAAACCCATACATTCAACTATTTGAATATATAAATTGTCTTTGGCTGATACCTTAGGTTATTAGTTGAAATAGTTGAGAGTTTAAATTTTTTGCAAGTTGCTCTGAGTTGCATTGGTGAGTGGGTGACCATATAAATAATCCAATAGATGATTAATTCTATAGTTCTCAGTTAACTTGCATTGCACAGGATTGTTTTCATACTGGACTGCAAAAAAGTCATTTTAATTCCTATAGCAATGCATGTGCAGTATGAAAATCCCACTGATGA
This sequence comes from Laticauda laticaudata, assembly GCA_004320025.1. Taxonomy (NCBI): domain Eukaryota; kingdom Metazoa; phylum Chordata; class Lepidosauria; order Squamata; family Elapidae; genus Laticauda; species Laticauda laticaudata. The sequence goes on from BHFT01059465.1 coordinate 14,399, forward strand.
GGTACCTGAGCTACTAATAACTGAAATTACTATAAAAGTTCTGTATTTTACATTATAATTTTCTACACAGAGTTAAAAAGAAGCAATGGACACACAGAGACATCTATCTCCCTTTTATCGAGTTGGATTCTAAAAAAATGAACTCCAAGAAAAGAAAAAAGCCTTCCTATTACAACTTTGGATAAAACACAGATAAGAACATGGGTTTTTCTTGCAAGTCTCTAATCTTCTGGGTATTATCAACATTTAATAAAATGTTACAGATAAGAAAAAAAAAGGTATTCCTATTCTACAATAAAGAACCTGTATATTTTTATTTTCTAGTAGACTTACTGTCCACCAATTCTAAACAAAGGAATCAGAAAATTTCTGATAATTAACTTTACAAATGGAATTAAGTTAAAATTAATGACTCTGTTTTACACAATTACATATAATGAGCCCCTGAATTGCATGGCTATTTTAAGCATCAGCTTCATAGTTTTTGGTTTTGAAAACTCAATCAACTATGGACAGAATGTAAAAGGAGACCCACGCACCTTTTTTGAGGGAAATTCTGGATATATTATATGTACTAAGAGATCTATCTATTTGAATTAACAGGGAGCAATTGGACATTTGAAAAAACTCCATAAGTAGTTATTAAAAGAAGCATAGTGCTGCAGAAAGGAAAAAGATTTTAAGATAGATTATCTTAGTTTCCAAACCAAAATGGAGGGAAAAGGCTCCAAAATAAGCACAGGCAACTTCATATCCAGAACATGTAAAAATTTTCTGAGCAATGGGGAATAAGATCCCCAAAGCACTGCAATTTTAGGTGAGAGAAGACGAGAAAGTGTAATTTATAAAACAGGGGCAACTTGCCAGGATGACTTATAAGATTTCAGATCTGATGCAGCATTATTGCCACAGGATTATGTTGTTAGAAATAAAAGGATTTAAGTACAAAGGGCACAGAATAGGGATCACTGACAGAATTGCAAAAGCTATAATATCCATGGTTATTACTCCAGTAGCTAAAATCAACCCACAGCTTGACCATTCGACAGTAAGTAAGCATTCATTTTGAAGCAAAAATTCCATGAAATGAAAACAGCAATTTTATAAAATACCAGTAATAATCAGAATTACAGTACAAGACAAAAAAATTATTTCTTCTATAAATATAAAGCCACAGCTGGCCAAAGAAGTTACACTTTAGAATAGCTTTTTAGTTTGATTAGTATTTACTTGATTGTCTGAAGAAACCTCACTCTGTCATTGATCTCATCTGGAATCTTGCTGAGAATCTGTTTAAGTGCTCGTGCCTTTTCATTGAGGTCTTGGAATTCGGGTTCTGGCCTTTCAATCATATACTCTGGGGGGGAGGAGGAAGAAAATATAAATGGATTTCTCGAACTAAGTTATAAATTCAACTTAAAAGGGTTGGCAACATCCTTAATCATGTTAAAATTAAAACAAGCAACAAATAACACTAAATTAATCCCAAGTCTATTTTGTAAGGAAAAGACTATTGATTTCTAATGATGTAATTCAATATAACGTCAGCCAAAACTGAACAATTCAGAGTAACCTTCTTAAAGCACAAGTTATGAGAAGTATTCCAGTTATACAAGAGTGATTTCAAAGTAATGAAACCTAATGCATAAGATGAAACTTTTTCTTTCTTTTTAAAGCTTCCTTAAAAATCTGAAGATTGGATCTTATTTCTGAGTAAAGAAGACAGTGCTAGGGACTATAGGGAATTGGCTAAACATACATTTTATTCCATTCCCAGAAATTTCCTCCACCCATTTTTTTTTTTTTTTTTGCATTTATCCTCTTTANTTTTTTTTTTTTTTTTTGCATTTATCCTCTTTAATTTTTACTCCATTCTGCTATCTACTCTATGGCTTTTTAAAAAATTAGAATGTCATTTTTTTTTGTTTTTTCCTCCTTTCTCTCAAGTAAGACAAGCAGAGCCACCACGCTACAAGAATTATCAAAAGAAATATCACAAAAGATACATAATTTACAATATATAACAGTACAGACTCAAGTGACAACCTAGAAATTCAGCTGTGTTTATGAATAAAACAGAAATAACAAACTTTTTTCTTAAATAAACTCACCCAAACCCAATAAGGAAATAGTCATTGACAGGAAATACCTTCTACATCATCCGCTGCCATGCGCAAAAGAGATTCAGTAAAATTAACTTCAATGCTTTTCTTCTCCAAAATTTTTATGATAATATCTTGTGTGAGACCTGGGTTTTCCCTTTCTGCCTGTATTTCAAAGAAGAGATTTCAGATTTCTTCTGACATATTGAAAGGGGAGAACAGCTTCCAACAAAACTACAATATGAATTTTAAGACATCTGAGTAGAACTGTCTTATCATAAACATTGATTTTGCACTGCCACTTTTTCCTCCAAAGACCATATTTCTTGAACTAAATATTTATTTTTACCTGTAATGTGGCCCAATTAGTCTGTTTTTAAATTTCTTTGCAGTATTTATTTATGTGAATCATTCCTTTTTCTTCCATCTTTCATACTAATAGTCTTCAGGTTACAACCCTAACTGGGACCAGGCATGCAGTTGCTAAGCAAAGTGCTAAGCAATGGAAGTTCTGGCAACCCTTGAGGGCATTAGATGAGGACTGTGTGGCCATTAAGCGAGGTCTTCTTGCTTCTCCAGTGTACTCCCTGATTGGGGCCTGCAAGTTATCTTGGGCAGATGAAGCTTCACTTCCCTGTTTCATAAACCATGCAGATCCTGGGCTTGCAACCTCACCCAGCCCTTGGGTCAGCAATGGGACAAAAATGACGATGAAAGTCAATTGGTGGCAACAACAGCAGGGACAGGTGATGGAATGCAGGGCAGTCAAAAGGGCACCGATGGGGGATGTATAGGCACATAGGAGGAGCTGAAACAGAAGTAGTTTGAACAGAGCAGGAGAATATGACTATGGGACACTATGATCAGTTGTAAATGTGAGTTGGTTGCCAAGCACCCAAATTTTGATCCCATGACTGTGGGGATGCTACAACAGCTCATATTTCAAGGGGTAGTCATAACTATTATCTGTTCAGCAATATTGTAAATTTGAACAATTGTGGGATGCATAAACATAACTCAAAGACTATCTGTGAAAACTTTATGTAACATTTGTCTTTGTTTCCTTATGACATGAGCTAAATGAAATTAAGAAAGGCAGTAATCTTCTCTGTTTTCGTTTATTTTTCAAGCTACCATTAGAATTATTTTTAAAAACTACCCATAAAGGGCCTGTCACATAGGCCGACGGATGCAAAAACGTATGTAAAAGGACACAGCGGACGAGAAAATTTTCCATCCATGGTTATCCACTCTCAAAAGTGCCCCGAATTTGCATAAGCAGAGCGGACAACAATGGAAAGGAACGGACGGGGGGAGGATGTAGCCACCATCAGCATTGTGACACAGAAGTAAGTGCAGGCATCACGAAGAATATGTGGACGGAGCTCCTCCAGATGCCCCACCACTGAAGGAAAGCCTGAGGAGAAAGTTGCAAGCCAGTGGTACTCAGGTGGAACTTCCCCCACCCATTGGAGCAAAGATTGGGAAGCAATGGCCTGCAAAGCTCAGCCAACTCAGTGTCCAATTATTTCAACTACAAGGGCTTCTTCAGCAGTCATCTCTCTTGCCAGGTTTGATGCTAACTACAAGTTCATGGTAACATCGATGCTTCACGGCAACGGGTCAGCTTCAGACTGCCCAGAATGCACGCCGATGACTCTCAAGGGTGGACTGGAACGGCACCTCACTATGGGTTTCCAAGATCCAGACCCCTACCCAACGACACACAAGATGTGCCCTACTTCTCTGGGGATACGCCTCTCCCTCAGAACGTACCTCATGAAAGCGTTACAGTTCAGATACCTCACCCCGTAAGTAGAGGAATCTTAACTACAGGCTGTCCAGCGAGGCAAGGCGGGGTGGAGAACGCTTTAGGGTTCCTGGCCAAAGATTCCAGGTACTTCTCACACACCACGAAGCATCGCACAGACCGTGAGGAGCATCAATGACAGCTTGCTGCATCCTGCACGATCTCATGCGCACCCGCTACCAGTGTTGCAGAAAGTTTGTACCGTCAACAAGCAATGGGACATGGAGACCGGTGAATGGAGGCGAAAGGGCGAAAGCTGATAAACACTGCAAGACACCCAACAGAGCTTCACAGTGAAGGGACAGAGAGCATGCAACCTCCTGAAACCCTGGTGCAACTCCCCAGCTGGAGCAGTGGAGTGGCAAGACAGATGGTAGAATCGCTTAATGGATGCTTCCTTCACCTGTCTCATCACACTGATGAGATTGTGCATGTATGTTGAGTGGCCTAACAATGAACAGGGCATTTAATAAAGAGTTGTGTTTATGTTGAAATGTGTAGATGAATGATTACATTGTTATTGATAATAAAGGTCCATAGGTGTGGCACCTGGGAGGGTGGACCATACAGTCCCACTATGCTTGCACTGGGAGTTATCTATTCCACAACTGTCCTTATCCCACAGCTATCCTTACCCATCCCGCAGGTATCCCTGCCATTGCCCACTGCTATCCTTACCATCCCACAAGCATGCAAAGGCTAAACCATTTCTAAAAGTTCCACCAGCTTTATTTTACTAAAAATAAATGAAGCAAGTGTGAAGGCAAAGATAATCTTTATTAATAACAAACTGTAAAAGAAAATGACCCAAGTAAAGTGTCCCAAACAAAGATAAAGTCAACAGGTAGCAACCAGTCTCTGGCACTCTTCTCAGTCACTCTGAGGCATGCCATAGTCTCAGGAGTGAAGGGTCCAGGTGCTGTGGAGGTGCTGCTGCTGGAGTGCTGGTCTGAGTGCTATTGTGTGCCTGGCCCCGAGAGGACAACAGGGGATGGTGTGTGGAGGAAGCTCTCAGAGAGCTGCTCAGTCCTGTGATGTTGAGAGCCCCTTCCTCCATGACATGGGGTGTCATTCCCAGACCGATGACAGATGTTCTGAGGCCGGGCTTGGCTATGGGTGGAGGAAGGAGGAGTGTAGTGGGGATGTCTGGTCTGCAGGTGAGCGAGGTGAGGCGTGGGTGGCACTCTGTGGCATGGGTGCATCTGTGCGTGGTGGCATTGGTGGCACCGGTCGGGCGTATGCTGAACCTGGTGCCTGGACTGTGAAGGGTGCTGCTGTGCTGCTGGAACACTGGTAGCCATAGCCTTGGTTGGTGAGAAGCCTGTGGAAAGCCTTGGAAGGGCTCTGACATCACCTAGGTGGAGGAGCAGACCTGGACTGGGTCGGAGCAGGTTCATCTGGGCCTGGAGGGTTGTGAAAAGACGGTGATCCTGTCCTTGATCACCTGTTACTGTGATTCGGACATTGTCCATGAGGGTCTGGTTGACTTAGGTGAGGAAGGGCTGTGGTTTGAGGATGGTATGTTGGTGTGTACCAGCTGAGAGAGGAGAGATCTACGTTGCTTTTGATGTGTCCCTGATCTCCAGCAGGACAGTGGTGGCTCTGCCCCTCCGGTCTGGCTCTCTGCCTGCTTTCTGTGGAGGTGGAGCTGGGGGTGGATGTGGGTTGGTCTCTAGTGGAAATTGCCCTCTCTTGCCTCCACTACGTCAGGGGTCCTCCACGCACTCCGCCACGGGAATGCAGCTGTCGGGTGTCTCCGTCGTGGGACGCTGCACAGATACCTGCCTGGACACAGAGCTGACTCTTGGCCAGAAGAGGAACTGGCTCTCTGTGGGCTGCCTGAGAAGAGAGGGTTGTCAGAGGGGTTGCCTCTCGGTGGCGGATCTCACCCTCCAAGAAGCTGCACTTGGCCATCACGTAGGTCCTCCGGTCCATCAGCTTGACCTTGGCCTGGACCAGATTGTCTGAGGTGCAGCTTCCCGTACCAGGTGTGCATGTGCTTTCCCACGCACGAGGAGGACCTCCGAAGTGTAGCCCAGGTTCTCCGCCTTCTCTCCCAAGCCAGCCTGCTTCTTTTGGTGTCTCAAGAGCCTGTGTCCCTTCCGCCATAGATACTTGTTCTCCCTCAGCCATTCCAGCACCTCATCCTCCATGTTCCTCTTCGATGGAGTATTGCCTCCTCTCCGTTACACGTATGCCTCTTCTTCCCTCTGGCAGGGCCATCTGGGCCTCATCAGAGGGTTTCATGGTTCTAGGGGCTGCTCCACCACACCACCACCAGCAGCACCAGCCACAAACAACAGTAGCTGCAAAAGCAGGACCAGCAGCACCAGGTCAGCAGCAGCAAAGTAAGCACCAGCTGCACCAGCAGGACCAGGATCAGCAGCAGCAGAGTAAGCACCAGCAGGACCAGGAGCACCAGCAGCACCAGGAGCAGTGCCAGCAGAGTAAGCACCAGCAGACTCCACCAGCATCAAGGACAGCACCAGCAGAGTAAGCACCAGCAGAAGCACCAGGAGCAGCGCCAGCAGAGTAAGCATAGCAGAAGCACCACACCAGGAGCAGCGCGAGCAGAGTAAGCACCAGCAGCAGCCACAGCACCAGGAGTAGCACCAGCAGAGTAAGTACCAGCAGAAGCCCCAGCACCAGGAGCAGCGCCGCAGAAGCCCCAGCACAGAAGAGTCAGCCCAAGCAGCGGAAGCCCCAGCAGAAGCAGAGTCAGGGCCAGGGGGTGGGATGGTGCCCTGTCCTTCTTGCCAGGCTGGCAGAAAGATGGCACAGGCTCCTTTTCTCCATGGTTCTTGTTGGCTGAAGATGTATCTGGCGCAGGTTCTTCCCTCGAATGGTGACCTGCTTGCGAGCTGCTTCCCTTTATATCCGTGGGGCTGATGCAATGAATCCTCCTGCATGCGCAGTGAACTCTTGCATCCGCTAGGCATCTGTTAGTCTTCCGCTGATGCATCCGCTTCATCCTTTAGGCATCCGCTCTGCATCCGTTCTTTCCATTGCGCACGCGCTTCGCTGTGCTCCCCCGGAAGCCTGCAGATGTGCCATCCGCTTCCTCCGCGTTCTATCCTAGGCTTCCGTGGAGCATCCGCTTAACATCC